>JAOVVB010206215.1:0-10797 GCA_028570985.1 Heterobranchus longifilis
GGAGGCACTCGGGGGGGGGCACACAAAAACATGCAGATGATATTTGCTTTCCTCTGAAACAACACCTCCCAGGGTCACACGTTGCCTGCAGCGTTTGGCATTCCAGGCGAGACCAGACCGCGTTACCAGGCAGAGCAGGTCCGCTGCAAGGTCGGCACACGTGGGCGATCAGTTTCACGGTGAATACCAAATGTAAAGAGGCGCATCCAAACCCTGAGAGATGAGACAGGACATTAAAGCTACAGTCCCCCGAGGAAGGAGGAGGATGAGGACGACGGGGAAGGAAGAAAATAACAGGTGGCAGCACTTCAAAGCACCAGAGTTTTATGAATTATGGGAGATAATGTGACTGCTGACTTCTGCAGGGGGTATCATTCTTTATGGACAGTATAACACACTTTTTTTTTTCTATTCTCCCCCTCTTTTTTTTTTACACAGCAATAAATAATATACATTTCCATGCTGTCTGAAGAATAAAAGCACCAGCCCCGTCTTCTCTGGAAGTATTCCTGCAGTGATGTCAGTTCATGTGCCGTGTCATTTTTTAGATAATGAAATCATTTCCTCTTTCAGAATTAAGTGACCAGCAGCCAAAGAGAATTAAGTGACTCATTCCTCACATAAGAAATGTAATGTCGCCCTTATCCACGTAATTCAATTGCAATATCTATCCATTAATGCTGCTGCAGGACCAATCATTCTTCCTGGAGAGGCTATTATTATTATGTAGGCTATTTTAGAGAATCATATTTGAAAGGTTGAAATTGAAGGACATTCATGATGTGTGGGGGGGGGGAGGGGGTTTAAACTGAAAGTATTGACTACATTATGTGTGAAGAGTAGTTATTGTTTTGATGTGGAAGTCACTAAGGTGACGTGTGACTCCAGCTGACACGACTGCTGATGATTATTATACAGCATCGCAGGACGCTTCAATAAAAAGAAGAATAAAAATGATTCATAATGACTTTCGTCTATAGGTTTATGGCATGTAATTATTCTGTTGTACTTTCATTGTGTATATTTTAATCAGGTATTATGACTTTTTATGTTATTAATATGTACAACAGGGGTGTAACACCAGAGGTCGCTTTAGATTTTCTGGTTGTCCGTCATGTTGACAGACAGGTCATAATCTGCTATCACTCATTTTAATTTCATTCTTTTTTATGATAAGACGTTTAATAGCATTACATTTTCATTCATGAATTTTTATTTTTTTAATACAGAACAAGCTTAGAGATTATACACTTATAATATATAATATATAATATAATATAAAATGTATAAGGGCTTGGAGAGAAAAGATTTTTCAACACCACAGCGAGTAAATGAAAGATTTTCAGCAGGTTCTGCATGGCGACAAAATGAGGTCATGCACGTGAGATTAATTAAAGACCAGAGCAGTGTTTCCCAAAGTTAGAGTCACAGACCCATTTTCACTGGGTTGCCAATCGGCATAACTTCATATAACAACATGTGAATTCACTTTCCTAATTAAACAGACGAGTCCTCCGAACCACACGACCACATGGGTCGTTTGTTCCTCCCCTCTGATAAAACCCAGAGGACCCATGGGAGCTCGTACCGAAACATATCGGTTGTTAGCATTGTGAAACAGTTGTTCAGAAAAAGGTCATTGTTTGGGTTAAAAACAGTACATTTGTTACTTCACTTCACTTCATGATGTAATTACACACGTGACGTGGAACGTTACGTAGTTCCGTTTGTTGTAATTCTACGTTACATGACTTCCTGCTACTACTGCCACTAGAGGGCACCACCTGACAATAACACTGTAATAATCAATAAGCTGATTGTACAAACGACCTCTGGGGTTGTTTTTCGGGGGAGGACAGTCTGGAAAGAGAAGAAGAGAAGTTGTTTTTGCTCTGCTGTTAAATTCATGGTTTGTTGTGTTCTTTATCAGTGAGTTTAAATGTAGATGTTACGGCAATTCATGATGTATTTTAAGTTTGGGTCTCGGGGAGACACCAAATGTCTCTTTTGGGTGTCGAGCTGAAAACGTTTGGGAAGCCCTGGTCGAGATAATAGCTAATTAATATGCAGACGCCACCAACTGTTTGGAATTACTTAAAGTTACGGTAGATCGTCCTCAGTGTTCTGACGACCTTCAGATTTTTCTGTTAAATATTGAACATTATTCAGTCAACGCGACCACTGTGTAACACAAAGCTACTGTCTGTATCAGTTTATTTCACAACAGGACTAAAGAACTACAGCCATGCCAGCAGCTGTACTTTGAGCTAAATGCTAATGTCAGAATGCTAATGTGCAAAGAATGACATCACTGTAAAGACTTCCACTGATTCTAGCAGTGTGTATGATTATATTTTGATTTAACTGAGTTATGACTCAAAGAAGAAGTGGTGTGACACTTGTCACAAGTTGTGTCAATAATGTGACAGGATTAAAAAAATAAAAATACTGCAAAAATGTGGATGCTGATTGCATCTGTTCATTCTCTGTTATCTGAATAATGAATTTGTATTCATTTACATCCCTAATGTATAATCAGGTTGTTTATAAACAATGAAATAATTATTAGTTAATCATTAACAAATAATGCTTAAATGCTCAGGGAGGATTATTAATGCATTTTCTGCTCTGAACTGTAGTCCTGTTTCATAATACATCGGTTTGTTGGATTACTTGTTTACAGTATGTCTTGTACAGTTGTTTATGATTTCCTGCTGCTCTAAAGTGGAAACTCTCCATCATACACACACATCCATTACGCTTTCCTAAACCAGCTTCGAGCTTTAACGTTGAAGGATATTTCTAATCCTCTGCGAATGTGCTGTAAATGTATTCATAAATCGTCTGCTCACACTTGAAGCTAAACTCTAAGGTTGCAACAAATAATGGTCTTAAAATATTTACAGAGGTTAGTACGCCATTTGTTGCAATAAGGATGAAGAGAAGATATAAATGACGATGCAGTGAGCGCATTTGGTTTTCCTCCTTCTTGGATAGTCTAATTTGTATTTCCACCTCTGCTCATCCCCCGAGGATACTGGAGGAGAACAGATGAGGATAATGGATGATTAATGACAATAATGGATAATTATACATACTACACTACAGTATATGGTTTCCATTTTTCTCTATTGGTCAGTTGAGCTTGCTTCTGTTTCTATTTCAGTTTATGGGTACACCGGATTATGGATTACTACACAAATCATGGAAAACAAATATGGCCACTGTTTAGTGAAACAAATAGCAGTCAGTGTGATGTCTTCCCTGCATTCTGCATTCCAACAGAGGGTTTACTAAGCCTGCTTGAAACATGGTGATTTTATATACGTGCCTATGCATACCTACATAGGTACTATGAATGCCTATGGGTGTGTCTATGTGAGTGTGTGTATTTGCACATTAATAACTGTGCATGCCATCTCCAATAGAAAACTAACATCTTTTATAGTCTTGTATTGATCTTAGCTCAGAGAGAAGGAGCAGAGCACATCTGCTGCCACTTTACTTCTGTTTCTAAGGGTAAATGTTAAAATAAAAATGCCTAACTAAATAACAAGTGCAAAACTACATGCCTGTGGTTTCAATATCCAACCTCCTTGACTTTTTGTGGTATTGGTCTTAATTCAGAAAGAACTAAAGTGAGATTTTTATAGACAGTGTTCCAACAAGGCTGAGTCTACAGCCACACTAGTGCCTCTGTAGGATTGTTATTGTAAAGAAAACCAAACTGTTACATGGTTTAATCAAGGTATTTGACAACATTTTAATTCCAAATCAGGGAATCATCGAAGTTCACAAAGACCACACATGTCTGAACCACATTGCATGGTAATCCATCCAAGTCTTTTGGAGACATGTCAATAAAAACAAAAAATGTCAAGTCAAGACAAGTCGGGACCTTTCACTCTGAACCACTGGTGGCACTACAGGAAAAGTCAGGGGATCACTTAAGAAGTCATCAGGCTACATTGACCTGGAACCATGAATGTCTGTCCAAATTTCATGGCAATCCATCCAACTTTTGTCAAGACATGTCACTAAAAAACAAAAATGTTATCCTCATAATGGCACTAGAAGAAAAGTCAAAGGACGACCATAGTCGGTAGGCTTAAACTGGTGATGTCCAAATGAAGCTGCATGAAACATTAGTTGTGTTTGTTGACCCCACTAGATGATGCTCATGGTTTGAAGAAAAAGGTTCAAGGAATGGCAATTCAGTGTGCTTTTAACCCTTTGTTGAACAGAGAATGCCATCTAGTGGGCTCAGAAAATAAAGAAAATGGTTCATGAAGTTTAATTTCGCCATCACTAGCTTTAACCTTTTGGGACCATAAATGTCTTTACAAAATGTAGTGTCAATGCATCAAGTAGATGGTGATGTTTTCTCGATAAGTTAAAGGGACAGTTTACCCCAAAATCATTATCTTGAGTAACCCGGTCAAGATTTCTGAAGAGACATTGCTGTTGAACAATCTAGACTAATAAATAGCACTACGAGTAAGCGGGAAATATGTATTTTTGATTTGGGGGTGAACTGTCCCTTTAAATCTTTGATCTGCTGGTAGTGCTACAGGAAAAGTCAGAGGCTCACCAAAGTCAGTCAGAATCATCCTCTGGGCACCATACATGTACCAAATTCCATGGCGATCCATTCAATAGTTGTGGAGGCATTTCACAAAAAAACAAAAATGACAACCTCATGGTGGCTCTAAAGGAAAAGTAAAGGGATCACCAAAGTCAGTAGGCTTTAATCTCCTAGGTCCAAGAAGGTTGTACAGAACTTCACACCAATCCATCCCATATTTGCAAGTGGTGACCCAATCAGCCAACCAACAGACCAACTGGAATTAAGACACTTAACTGGCATGAGCATTCCGTTCTAACCAAATACTCTGTACAAGAACCATCAAGACTTTGGAATTCCCTCAGTTCCCAGTAGGAAGCAGGACCTCAGTCACATCGACAAATCATTAACACAGAAATTTCAATGGATTTCAATTATGTCCTTTACTGGGTTGCTACACGACTTTGGCAGCCCCGTTCTGAAGCTATTCCAGCACCGATTTGGCTGTCAGAACATAAGTGGCTCATCTATGGTTTTTGGCACTCTGAGACAAGTTCTCCGACAAAATTTGTTAATTTGGTTCCATTGATTGTTCCCCCCATCCTTACAAGTCTTCCCGTCCCTTCTGCTCCCCTCCACAGCATGACGCTGCCGCCACCATGCTTCGCAGTAGGGGTGCTATTAGACGGGTAATGAGCTGTGCCCAGTTTCCGCCTGACAGAGAGCTTTGTTTTATGGCTGAGAGTACAGTTTCCATTTCATTACAAAAGACCCTTCTGCCTCTTGCTCTTCTCAAGAGTCTCTCAAATGCCTTTTTGCCAAGTCCAGGCTACTGCCTTAACCTCTGCTTCAGGAAATGGCTAGGCTTGGGCGGCATCAAGGTATTACAGTATACCAGGGTATTTAGAAATCCTGAAGGTAGGATTTTCAATACTGTCAAATATACAGGCACTCCTTTTTCTACTAAACTGATACGGAGATGCTGTATTGAGGCAGAGTTTCTGCCAGTGTATTGCAAGCCCAGCTGGGCCTAAGTTCACAGTGTGTCTTCAGTTCATGAACGTTTAATTTTGGTTGACTAAAAATGTCTTGTTCAGCTTTCGGTTGCACCTTGCTAACCAAGCTGACTAGTCGCTGGGAGCCAAAGTAGGCAACTGGACTGCTTGAAGTTTCTCGAATTGTTCAAGAAACTTCAAGCAGTCCAGTTGCCTACTTTAGCTCCCAGCGATTACCATGACCTGGATGACTGAGAACCTTCACTGACATGTAACAAACGTACTTATTTGAACCCAAACCACAAGGTTTTTCCTAAACATAACCAAGTGGTTTTGTTGGCTAAACATACGTTTTGTTAGAATTCACATTAACCACGTGTTTAAACCTGCGACCGCAGTGAACCATCAGGGTGTGGCGCGTAAAAGTGATGTCAAGGATTCCTGAAGCGTCCGTATGTGACAAATTTGGAATGAGAACGGGGCGTAAAATTACACGCAAAAAGTTTAAAATGTGGTGACGTCTTCTACACGTCACTGCTCCCAATATGAAGGAACGCCCTAAAGACTTTGGATTGGTTCTGCAATGCAGGATTTCTTTAAAACTCTCTAATTGTTGCCACCCAGTTTTAGTAAGGAAAGCTGGGAGAATGTCCTCAGTCTCTAGTTGAGCGAAGAATCTAGAGACTGAGGACTGAGTCTAGTTGGACAGTAAACAAAGAGCGACGCACGGAAGAGGAAGTCTTGGCCCGGACATCCGTAGGGACCGGAAGCAAGCAAGCTATACCGGAAGCTCAGAAAACTTGGCCGCTGCCCCCAGTGGCTAAATCGTCGTAACAAAAAACAAAAACGACAATAGCCGATGGGTTCTGAGATTGAATCTATAGTAGTGTGTGGACTCTATTTTTATGTCTTTTACATGCTTTTCTGTCCAGCACCTAGTTTTAGTCATTTGGATGTGCATGCTTTTGTAAACTTTTTCATGACACAAGGCTGTAGCCATGAAGTCAACATTGGGGGGACCAAATCTGCCAGGGGGGTCTGGAAAAAAAAACAACTTTGAAAATTAATTTCTAAAATATTTTTAAAAATCACTAACACATGGAATGAACTTACTTTATTTGATTTCCAGCGCAAATGATACAATGTTACAATAATACATTTCCCATCAACAACTGACGGGAACATTAACGGATCCTAACGTTATGCAAAGGTAGCCGGACATGCGTAGGGACCGGAAGCCACTCAAGCAAGCTACACCGGAAGCCCAGAAAACTTGGGCGCTGCCCCTTGACGCTAAATTGTCATAAAAATAAAGATAGCCGATGGGTTCCGAGATTGTGACCCCAGTGGTCAGGTGGCGGTTTGGAGTAAATAGCCCAGACTGGACGGTTGTAAGTCCTGCTCCCCGTCCTGTTTCCTGGCTCTTTGGTTCTCTAATTTCTTCTCTCTGTCTCTCCCCCTCTTTTGCAGTCTGCTCAGATCCCTGTGGTATGAGCACATTTCTCATTCCCTCTCCTTCTCTCTCCCTCAGCCTCGCTCCCTCAAGATTGCTGCTTTATTAAACAGACTCTCCCTATCTTTCATTCGCCACTCTCCCCACCATGCTCCCCAATCTCGCTGTTTTTTTTATTTATTCTCTTTTGCCCCCTCCTCAACACACACATCACACTGGCTTTGCATATACGTCAATGCATTGCTCAGCAGGCATTTTTGTATATACTTTTCAGCTCCATCTAATACCCACCATATTCTCTTTAGTGCAGAAAATCAAAGCATCCATAAAGAAAGAAAGAAAGAAAGGCTCCTCATCACTCCTATATGTTCCGTGCTCACTTCTCTCTTCGCCCTACCTCATCTCTCTTTGTTCGCTCCCGCCCTATGTGCTCCCTCCATCTCTCTTCCCTCTCTCCGTGCTCCCTCCATCTCTTTCAGACCCAGGGCAGCTATATTTAGCGGCAGGTTAACTGCTCCTGTCAAAGGTCTGATTTGTATTCTCTGCATGCAAGTCTGACTCGGGCCTCGCAGCAACACAAACAAAAGGCCCTAGTTTGAATATGCACTGAGCCCACTGGCTTAGGAATCAAAGCCCTCTCTCTGCCCCGCTGCCAGTGGCGCCACCTGCTATGGAAGGGGAGGGTGGGTGAGGAGGAGGTGGTGGTGGTGATGGAGGAGGGGTGGGTTCGTGGGGACTCAAAGTCAAGCTCAATTCACTCCAAACGCAGACATTCATGCAGGGAGGAGCACCCCGGCTCAATGGGCCTACTTCACTCTGTTGCACCACACACTCTGAATGTGC
The DNA here is from genome assembly GCA_028570985.1 of Heterobranchus longifilis. Lineage (NCBI taxonomy): Eukaryota > Metazoa > Chordata > Actinopteri > Siluriformes > Clariidae > Heterobranchus > Heterobranchus longifilis. The sequence goes on from JAOVVB010206215.1 coordinate 7,856, forward strand.
AATGTTTTAGAAGGAGAGAGAGAGGGGGGGGGTGGTAAGGAAAGGGTCGCGCCCCTGTACCTTCCTCTCCAGGCGACAAGAATATGGGATGGCAGGAGGGAGGATCAGGACAAGGAAAATGGAAAAAAAGGAGCTCTCTCACAGGAGACGAATTGAGAATAGAAATCTCCCTTTCCTCAAAGTCTGCCCCGGGCTCAAGTGACAGGGGAGATTAAAGTGAAAGGCACATACATTACACGCCACTGTACATGTAAGGACACATGGGGAGTCCGTGGAGTTGTGCTGGAGGAGAGGTGTGATACACCCCGCTGTTCTCCCCCCCTCGCTTCCGTTGCCTGGTCTCATCTGGTCCGGCAGCAGGCTGTGGGTGACAGCCTGAAATGGCACCCTGCTAGATCAAGAGATACAGTCGCTCTGACCAGAGGCTGCGAGCGCCACATATCTCACACAGCAAAGCAATGCCAGCCTTAATTGACCGTTTGCTATTTACTGTTGCTACGCCTGTCAAGCTCTTCGTTCTCCCACGGCACATGTGCCGTTTATAACGATAATGGTGGCAGATTTACTATTGAATTTAAAAAAAAAACAATGGGTTCTTGATTTCCAGTGTCGAGAGGGTTACTTTTAAAATGTATTCCACGACAGATTACTGTCTTTTGAAAATCACTGAGCATTAAATCATTAGTGCTGCTCTATATGAAACGTGTCCTGAGATAACTTTTGTTATATGACACTATAAATAAAATTGAATTGAAAAACGTCATTTATAATGTATTCCATTAGATTACTCAAATTAAGTAATGTGTTATAAATACTCCAAAATTTACTTTCTTCCTTGGCACATGCTACACCCTTCCACCAAGTTTCATGGGAATCTGACCAGTTTCTCCATAATCCTGTTGACAAACAAACTGAACCAAAAACATAACCTCCTCGGTAATAAAGTAATCCCTTCAAGTAATCTATTTTTAAAGACAGTAACTGTTTTCAGAATACCACCAATTTAAATGGTAACTGTAACAGAAGACAGTTACCCATACTTGTGTTCAGATTGCTCCCCCAAACCTGTTGATTTTGGGTGGAGTGAGACAAAATCAGGCTTCTCAACCATCGATTTTGACGAAAACTGTGCTGATAAAATCTGCAAACTGTCCCTAGCTGTAGGAATGGGAATCGATAACCGGGTCCAAATTGTTCAATCCATCGGAATCGTATGCGTCAGAGCTTATCAATTCCTTTTATCAATGCTGGCATGGTTGCACGTTGCAAAACATTGCTGTCATTCTCAAACCTATTGCAAACCTGAAACAAGAAGCAGTCATGGTGGAGAACGTGGCTTCATTTTGTGAAGAAAGATCACAACAGTGCTGTATTGTTTGTAAAATGATCATTACCAGTAAGGGTGGAAACACCAGCAATATGCTGAAACATCTTTCTACGAAAGATGGGCTTAAATTCCAGGAATGCAATGCAGACTTACTAAAGAGCGCATGCGACTTATAAAACGCGTGCACGTTTTATAAAAAATGTACATCCACCACCCGGGCTCCGTAGAGATGCATCATCAACCCCACAAAAGATATAGGGTGCATTAATAAATAGTCATTTTGAATGGCAGAGTGCACTCTGGTACAAACTGGACTGTTCGTAAATTCGGAGCGCTGTTGGAATGTACCGTTCAGTTATTCAGAGCAGCACACTGTCGAGCAGCAGAGCATACTCTGAGCGCTCTGTCTGAGGAGATGGAGCAGCAGAGCGCCCGAGCGTAGTGTGTTTTTAACTAAACCGTTCTGTAATTAATGTAGAAACAGAACGCTTTGTTTCTTCGAACAACAGTGCTCTCATTTTAGTGAAGAGCATCAGATTGGATTTACGAACCTAAGAATAATACCGTGGAATTCCGTGGGGTCAATATGACCGTGTATGGCAGAAATAGGTAAAAAGGATCATATTTTCTTTGCCTTTTGTGTAATGTATATAAAAAAACATTTAAAATGAAAATAGAGATACTTTTAGGAAAAGTCAGGAACCAGCAGTATTGTATTTTTTTATTCAGCAAAGTTATTACACATACATTTCAAAAAGGTCAAATTGACCATCATGGCAGTTCTAGAGTTAAAAAACTACTTTCTAAAAGAATCCCCCTAAAACATAATAAACATGAAAAATAACATGTACCTCATGGTCAGTGTCCACGTAAGCTGCCATTTTGGATTTTGATACAAATGATGAGTTTATTTTTGAATGTTGGCATGAAATCACACAACATGCTCCCTGCAGAGTTTCACATGATATAAAGTGTACCCAACTGGGAGTGTGCCTATGCCCTATGTTCCCTCAACCTTATGTTCCCTCAGCCCTATGTTCCCTCAACCTTATGTTCCCTCAGCCCTATGTTCCCTCAACCCTATGTTCCCTCAACCTTATGTTCCCGCAGCCCTATGCTCCCTCAACCCTATGTTCCCTCAGCCCTATGTTCCCTCAACCCTATATTCCCTCAGCCCTATGTTCCCTCAGATCAGTACCTCCACCCAAAGGTGTGGTGCTAACCCTCAGGGAACATAGGGCAGACCCTAGTCTGGCTGGGTATGTAAGCAGTGTCGGCATAAAGCCTTTAAACTTCTGCCGGGAGGAGACCCTGGCCAATATCTTTGCCCCGGCTGGAGGAAGTCCCTCCTTCCTTCCGTGTGGTTCTCAAAGTCCCTTTGCTGCAGCCGGGGCGTAGTGCCATCCAAGATGACTGTGATTGGATAAAAGAAATATAAACAGGCCAGGGAGTTATTTCCACTATTCCGGAATGAAAGCTATTGAATCCAGACCTCCCCCCAGTGCGGACACAGTGCTGTGGAGATAGGTCTGGCTACGCGAGACTAGGCGGACCCTAGTCTCTAGAAGTATAAGACTTAATGCCAACACTGCTTGCGTACCCAGCCAGACTAGGC
>JAOVVB010206256.1:0-10796 GCA_028570985.1 Heterobranchus longifilis
AAAAACATTCTGAGGTCATAAAAACACAATAATTCTTATTTTGATGGGATTATATACTAATTAAAAAATACTGGAGTAAAAGGATACAGAGGACCATGCAGACGCTGATGGATGCAGACAGCAGGAAACGGATGATGGCAGCCTTCCTCCCCTCGTTCTTTAGATCGACTCTCAGCGTGATGTAGGACTGCACCCAGCAGAACAGCGTTCCCAGACCGAATGTCATGAAGGTGCCAAGGTTGTGGATCTCCTCCTCGGAGAACACCTAAAACCAAAAATAAACAGATTTGCATGAATGTAATGCATCGTGCTATGAGCTGAGAACTCCGGTGTGCAAAGTTTACAAAGTGCAGAGTTTACAGGTGTGCAAAGTTTACAGATGTTACAGATTTTGTCTGTAATGTCTCGCCTTGACTCGTGTAAATAGTCGAATGCATGTATGTCTAAATATACATGTATGTGTCGGTGGTGCAGCATGTTACCTGGAAGTTTCCGACAAGTGTCATTCCAAAGCAGCCAACAGAGAAAGCCAGCAGACTGCCAACATTCAGCCATTGTTTGTCTGTTCTGTGTTTCAGCTGGAGGTATCTGAGGACGGCAATTATGAACCCTGAAACAGAGAAGAAGACGCAAACAAACAACTTTTAAAATGTTTGTTTTCTGAATGGAGTTTTGGATCGATCAGGGCTAGGCTTTCACGACACAGCGTCACACGAATTTCTCGCTCGAGTTGAAATATTTCAACATGCGTGAAATATGCGTCTTTGCGTTGACTTTTGTGTGTAATCACGTCGTGCAATTCTTGCAAAACGCACTCGGTGTGAAGACATTGTTGGTTTTGGTCTTTTCGGGGGATTTGTTAACAATAAGAGAAATCCAGAATATCATCAGTCCTTTAAATATCCGTGTTTGCATTTGTGCGATCTTGTATTCTAACGTGTATTAACACGATCGACGCGGCTCTTACCTACAAACGCAGAAAGGTTCATGACCTCGCTGAAGATGCAGCTGGCTGGCGGAGAGTTTCCTGCAATACTGAAAAGAGAAAGGGGAGACATTTGTTTTTGCTATTCCAAAATAAAGATTATTTACAACAATAACTCTGTTTTTATTGTTAAAAAAGAAATGATGAGTACGTACCTGATGTAGGGAGGATAAAGGGATCCATCTGCTCTCCTAAAAATCAATAAAAAAAAGATTAATCCAAAGACAAAGAGATGAAAAAAAGTTATTAAAAGTAATTATTTGCTGTATATAATATTCTTAAATTCTTACTTGTATTTTGAACCCAGCGGTGCTATCTTCTCATTATTAACAGCTACAAAGTATCTATTAAAATATAGGATACAACTTTATATTAAACATGAATAGAATTATAATGTACTACTGTCTATCTTTGCTGTCTCTTTGCAGTCGTTTTCTTGTCTTTATAGTAATTTTGAGTCTTTCTGTAGTCTATTTTATGTCTCTTTGTTGTCATTCGGCCTCTTTCCGTAGTCTTTAGCGTCTTTTTGTAATCATTTCTTCATAGTCCTTGTATGTTTTTGTAGTCGTTTTGGCACTCCTCTGCACAGATATTCTATTTAATCCTGCAGCACACTGTACAGAATATTACAGGAAACTGTCAAAGAAAGCTTAAAGGTCCCATATTGTAAAAAGCGGCATTCCCATGTGTTTTCTGATTATAAAGCTGGTCTAGGTGCTGTATAAAAACGGTATCAAAATGCTCAATCCACAGAGAAATGCACACAGCCCGTATTCAGAAACCTTTAAACGGGCCGTCAGGACATCCAAAGGGTTGTGATGTCACAACTATAGGCTACTATATATAAGTAGAAAGTGCCGTTAAGCCAGTTTTATAGCGTGTACACACCGGCCGCAAATAAATCAATTTGCATAAGTGAATTACATATAAAGTCAATGTAAAGACGACGCAATTAGACGCAAGTTCCGGCCGGGCGATGCGAATGACGCCGCATGAATGACGCATCATTCACTCGAGTTGAAAAATCTGAACTTCAGCAGCGAATGACGCGAGTATCTCACGCATATGAAGTGAATCAAAACAAAATATTCCACGCAAATTAAGCAAGTAGATTATTTTATTAGCGCCTGGCGTGAACACACAGTTACAGTTATTCCTCGGCTGAAATGACGGCGCAGAGACGCTGAGAGCGCAGATGCAGAAGACCCCGGAAACACTGATCAAGGGTGAATACAGGTATATTATTCAGACAGACAGTATGAGAGAAATAATGTGTTTTTTAAACATTAAAGCATGTAAACATGTTCTAGTAGAAACCCAAAAGACGAGTGCAAAGTATGAACCTGAAAATTAGCAAAATACATGACCTTTAAGAAATGATTATTTCTTAAATCCTGCTGTCAAACTGATATTTAAAGGTTTAAATATTAGTCGTATATATAAATGAAAGGAACTTACACCACCCACAGTCCTGCAGCGGTGAACACTGAGTAGACAGGAGGCAGAAGAGCCCACAGACTGAAGCTCCACATGTTGTTAGTTTGTCTGAAAGATATTTGTCAGGGAGATGAGGAACTGGTTTTTTTTTCACTCAAAAAACAGAGATAAGCTACACGTCAACATTAGCATACAGGTGAGACCAGACAGCAGGCGTTAGCTCACCTGTATCATACAGAACTTCAATTGTTTTTATATGCAGCTTAATAAACTGCATCAAAATTAAGCTTTATTGCGCACGTGAGCAACAGAAGACAACACTTCTCCTGTAAACAGAGAGGGTAGGAAACAGGAAACAGGTTATTCTTGTTGGTTTGTAAACAGAAAATAGGCTAACTGTCGTAAACATACCTGTGTCCGCAGTGTAACGTTACCGGTCCGACCTTCTCATCCACACCTATTTATCTGTATTCATGGTCGGCAGTGAGTGTCGTTAAAAACTCGCCTTGATACAGCTAATAAAGGTGTGTAATGATGTCGCCGTGTATGAGTAACATGAGCAAAGATATGACATGACGCTTAATCCCGGCAAGACAGGTTTTCCGGTTTGGGCATCTGTCTTTCAAAATAAAAGCGCGGTATCGTAATGTGACGTATGCAGGGGTGGAAAAGTATTTTGAATAGGCTGTCTATTTTTATCGCTCCATTACGGAAGAGGATTAGGGCCACTGTGAAAAAAAAAGAAGTGTATTCTGACTTTAAAGTCAGAATTCACTTTTTTTTTTTCACAGTGGCCCCTGAAAAAAAAAAGAAGTGAATTCTGACTTTAAAGTCAGAATTCACTTTTTTTTTTTCACAGTGGCCCTAATCCTCTTCCGTACTCCATATACTTATGTATATATGTATATATTATAAAACATACACTTTATTTATTGCCATGTTTTTAGGAATAAAAAATCATGCTATGCTTTGTAATTTTATTTGTATTACTCCACACACACGCACGCACGCACGCACGCACACATTTTTTTTTTCTCCATATTTTTCGGAATAAAATTTTGTATAAATTATGCTATGAACTTTTTGGAATATTCATTTTTGTTACGATGGACTTTTATCTATGGACTTTTTTGTTAGTATTTTACTGACCTATACTGTCTTTGTTTGTTTTTTTCTTTTTCCCATAACTGTTATAGAATAGAATAAAAATCGATCGTTCATAATATCTTAAAACAGAAATATCATTGCACATGTACACTGTTTCCTAACTTTTATTCTATTGCAATGCATCAAATATAAACCAGTAGGTTTCTGTTGTAACAACTGTAAATCAGACATCCCAAAATAATACATTAAATATAATGTGGCTACAGGCATTTGACAATTATTTATTGTAAATACAGCTGTACATTTCACAATATTTTAGAATACCGGTAGTTATTGCATTTCCATAAAATATGAAATTGAGTCTCAGATGTTGCAACATCTTCAAACGAGGTCTGTTTGTGGTACAGTACAAAGTTGTATTGCAGGTTATTGTTGTATACAGTCTACATTGGTACAGTCAAGCAATTATATTTTTCCATTTTTCTTTCAATAACTTTATAGCAGCATAAAAGAACATACAATCATAATTATCTGATGGATTCTATACACATCAATGGGCGAGGTGGCTAAAAAGCAAGACTGATGGTCGGAGAGCACAAACCAACAAGTAACGTTTATACAGCTACAAAAGAAAAGTAATTTCTGACATTTTATTGAACAAATTGAACATTAAACTGAACACAAACGGCACCATTAAAAAAAAATAATGATAGTTACCTTTTAAAGACCAGTTTTCTACTGATGCTCTCTTTCAACTAACTCAAAAAATCCCTGAAAAAGCCTTTTTTCTCTAACCATAACAATGTCTTTTCAGTGCCTAAACCTAAAGAAAGTGCCTGAAATGCGGGCTGTTTTTTTCTCAAAGTACCAGCGAAACTCACGGAAATGTAGAAGGACTCTTTTCAGTGCCCAAACCTAAAGAAAGTGGAGAAAGTCACAGAAGTGAAACCGAGGAGCGTAAGGTGTAAAAAACAGGACTTTTACACCAGAGACCTGAGTTTGCATCCCGGTTAAAACAACATTTTAACATTCAAACCATGATGTTTTTTTCTAACCTTAACAACGTCTTTTCAGTGCCTAAACCTAAAGAAAGTGCCTGAAATACGGGTTGTTTTTTTCTCAACGTACCGGTGAAACTCACGGAAATGTAGAAGGACTCTTTTGTCTTGACTTGCTTTTATCCCAGTTGATTTGAAACCCCAAGAGAGAGCCGAATTTGTTAAACAACTCCATAATTGAGGATAAAGGAGTCTTGTGTCTTAGATGCATAAAGCAAAACATCATCCGCATATAATGACAAGTGATGCTTTTGCCCTTCAATAGACAGGTGATATTCTGTGTCAGCGCTGGAGGAAGGTCTGGCTCCAGTGCGTTTTCACTCTTGCATAGGGAAAAAAAAACTCCCTGGCTTGTTTGCATTTCTTCAAACCAATCACAATCATCTACGCCCCGGATACAGCCAAGAGACTTTGAGGACACGAAGGGAAGGGACACCCTGTCCGTACCGGTATGTGCAGGAAGTGAGGCTTTATCCAGGCACTGTTCATCCCGTAAGCCAGACTAACTTGTGGCTAGTGGCTCATATGTACTTTTACATTTTTAAGATAATTCTCTTAAGATAATTCACCATCTTCTTGATGTATCAAACATGTTTTTTTAATTGCATCATTACGTTGAGATATCATCATAGTCGTTGTTCTCGGCTTTGAACGAAACATTAATTCTAGAATACAATTATCGCAATCATCAGCAGTACAAAAAAAATACTTACAATAATATATAAATAACAGTTATGGCCTTGATATGTTTTTTTTTTCCAGAGTAAAAATCAATCTTAAATATTAGCACCATAAAAGAATAATCTATAGCACCTCAAGAAGAAGTCATGATCTACAGATAATTACTATCAAACACTACTAGATATATGTGTGTATACGTGTGTGTGTGTGTGTGTGTGTGTGTGTGTGTGTGTGTGTGTGTGTGTGTGCTCTACCAGTGAGCTACTAGGACCATATTTGAATCTCATGATCATTAGACATAAAACAATTGTTTCCCGATCAGCATATTACCACCACACTGACGACTGGTTCACCATATTTCAAAGTGCTTGTCTTTCTCAAAGGACATTCTGTCCTCAATGTAGTTCCCGAAGAGTCTAGAAAAACACCAAAGCAGGGAAAGCAGACGTCATTCAGCCAGAATAATATGTGTAACTATTAATTTAACTAATCTAAAATGATGAAAAACTTCTCTGTAAGCATCTTAATAAATGAATGTGCACGAATTAATGAATGCTCACCGCACAGTGTCAATGGAGGGGTTGATGGAGACCAGTTGGAGTAGCTTGTCTTTTGAAGCATCAGTGATGTTATTGTGACTCAGACTGTAACACACACACAAACACAACATTTATTACTGTACATTATATTAGCGGGCTGCTGCTGTAGGCAGTATACAGTATCGAATCACACATTATGTTCACTTGTATTTCTGTCTGCTCAACTCTTCAGCACAAACACTAATTTCCATGGCTTGTTGGTACATCAGACCTCTCTAAAGCCAATATGACAAAAACAAAAACTACTTTAAGTTATGCTTTGCTCCTTTCTTTTCAGTCACTCAAACACCTCTCGTCATCAGTCAGTGCACCGTATCAGTCTCTAATTTAGCACAACTGCATAGCTTCATTAATTAAGTTTTCTGATACTGCAGTATAACTGACCGTCCTCTACAGGTACATACATGGACTCCAAGTATAGAGGTCATTCTCAAGATGCATCATGAGCTCTATCAAAGATCTCAGAACATCTTTCACTTTAAACAAATAACTAACTAAACCCAATTTTCTCTTGATATTCTGGATAAATTCTGTCATGCCAACAAGATCATTATGAGTTCTCTGTTTTTATCTGTTGTTTTTCTACAGTGAAAATAAACTAAAACTATTAAATTTAGATGAAGAAAGTACAACAGAAGTACAGTATGCTTTTTTTGTAGACATGACTATACTGATATGTTGTCTTCTAAAATAAAATTGTCCACATCATATACTGTACACACACAGATGAACCTCAGTCTCTCCTGAAATGTAAATGCAGCATCGTCTACCCTTTGAAAGCAGGTTTGGGGGAAGCTATAATAAATGTGGGGTGCTATAAGCAATATTAATATGTAGAGTGCAGCACACCTATATTTGGGGATGATTGAAAGAACATTTTTCCCCAAAGCCACCGAGCCGTCCTCTCAGCTCGAGCTGACATCACTGGCTCTTTTTGAACCTCACACAGACTCTGCCTGTTGCTGTACGATTTTCTTTTATATATTATTATCCACCTCCACCTTGGCTTGAGTCATTTTTGTGACATGAGGACATTTAGAGTTTAACACTCACTCCAGGACTTGGACTTTGTGCAGGTGTGTGCTGAGTGTGAGCAGCAGCTGGTCAGTGAGCTGACAGTGACTGAGGTCCAGCTGTGTCAGCTCCTCAGAGAACTCCAGCATCAGGGCCAAAGCTCCACAGGCCCTCTGATCCAGTGCGGTATGACTGAGGTCAAGCTCTCCATCCAGGGCTCTATAGAGGGACAATGCCCGTCTTACTGTGTCCATCTCACTGTTCCCAGGAACCAGGGACACCAGCTGGAGAACGACAGCTTTACTGGCTCTAAACAGGAAAGACAGAGCCAAGAGCAGACTGTTAAGATGCATACACATGAATGTAAAAAAGCTTCTTCTCTGTTGTCGGCCATTTTGTGGTCTTTCCCACCTGAGGCGGACTTTGACTAGGACAGTGAACAGCAGGTCCAGTCCGCTGTCCTCCACCTCGCAGTCCTGCAGGATGAGCTGTGTGTCCCGGCTGTGTCTCAGGATGGTGGAGACGGCCCTGCAGTCATCATCAGTCAGACTGAGAGTCTCACTCTGATCCTCCTCCGACACCTCCACACAGGAGGAGCAGGACAGATCCAGCCTGTGCTGTACAATCCTGAGCAGGCCAGATGCTGCCCCCTGTTGGGGGTCCGAGGCAGCACAGCAGTGGACAAACCTCAGCAGCAGTTTCCTGTCAACACTGGCAGTCACATATATTCCAAACAAAAGACAAACATAATATTAATTAGAGGATAGTTATGGCTTAATAGCGTGTACACACCGGGTGTGAATCAATTAATTCGCCCCGCCCAATTCACGTCATTCGCACCACCCAGGACACGCGTCTAATCGCGTCTTTACATTGACTTTATATGTAATTCATTCGCACAAATTAATTTATTCGCGCCCTGTGTGAACACACTATAAGGTTTATTATTGTAGTTTTGTCATTCATTCCTATCAGTAATAACAACATAGAGGCCATCACATTAATTGTGGTTAGACAACAGGTTGGAAACAAAACTCCAGGTTGGACAAACTAATTTTAAAGACAAAATTATGTAGCAATAATCTGCGATTATCACTGGAGCAATACTGCCCTCCAGTGTACAAAAGCTATCATGAATTGTTTAAACACGATCTTGTCTTTATAATTTAGAATTGTAATTGTATAATCAAAGTGTATTCTCATAAATATGCTTTTGATATTCCTTTGATAATGCTGATGAAGAGATCATTATGAATTTTCGACCATATACAGTTAATCTATAGATTTTCGTAACATATTTTTCCTGGGCTTGGATGGGAAATCTGACACGCTTGTCGACGCCCACTTTGCAGTCGAACAAAGGAAAATGCAAAGTCAGTGCCAGAGTCGTCTTCCGTCTTCTTCTGTCGCTTTCGTTCGCAGTTCATGCGGGCAGCACGGTCGCACTGCGGCCTTTATGCGTGGTTCGGCACGAAACCCATTTTTGCCAGCGAGACAAAAGGTCTTGCCTTGTGTGCCTCGAAGTTTTGCGTTCCTGTAAAGCTTCGTGTGTTTTAATTTGCCACATATTTTTATAGACACGCAATGTAACTTTTTGAAGTTTTTATTAAGTCAGTGATACGCCGAATCTCACTTCTACGCAACTGTCATGTTTTTAATAACTTTGAGAAATAATTTGGCGGCCACAAGTTATTCTTCAAGTTAATTGGACAATATTTGGACTACAGTGATTCTGGACTCTTTCGTTCTGAGACCTGACAGAACCACATAAGTGCAGAGACTTTGAATGCAGCCAGAGACCGTCTTGGCAACAGCTGAAAGACGCATCATCCGCTCAGAGGCCAGCCGCCGTATGTCATCTCCGGTGTCCAACCTGCCCAAGGTCCACCCCGAACCATGGTTCTGGAAGTTCAGAGCTGACCCACATGCCAGCGTGAGCCTATTCCAGAGGAACTGAGCATAGATTCGCTGCTACGACGAAGTAAGGCACAATATGCTATATGATTTACGGGTTGATGTCTCAGTTATTGAATATTAATTTTCATGAAGCATAATCATAATTTCCTTAAATAACTTTTATCTTTTCCGTCATTTAAATCCATCATAAGCTCTCTTCATTCATCATTAATCTAGAATAAATAAATATGTTTTCAACTTCTTTCTTCAAACGCCAAGCTTAAAGATCTGCTTATTATATCACGCAATTATTTAATCAATATTTTACCCTAACTGTATATAAATAAATATTCATATATATCCAGTCCTTTGTCTGTGTATGTGCTTTGTCTTCAGAGTGATTTGATCCCTGGGTACACAGAACGAGTACCTTCCGTAATGAGACTATAAATTAATTGGGTTAGCGGATTAAATAATTAACGGCTATAATTTGAGGGTGGTGCCCTGTATTTTTACTGTTTCTGATAGCCAAAGGATAGCTCCCTCACTTTCCTTAACAGTTAATATCAATTGATGTGTTTCTGGTTCATACTTTTGAATTGAGTTATGATTACATATTTTTGATATTCATAAATGAATTATTAAATCTGCCACCTAATAAAACCCTTTTCCTCCATGCTACAATTAAGTAAAACTATTACACAAACTGTCAGTTGTAAACATTCATTGGAGTTTAAAGACCCACTTCTTGCTTCAACTTTTTCCCACTTTAGGCTACTGACTGTAGAAATAACCGCTACTGCTGTCTGACCTGAGCTGGGAAACTTTGTCCAGCGTAAAGAGGATGGACTCGATTTCCCCTGCTGGTATGGAGGTCCACAGGAGGTTCAGTTTAACTTTGTCACTGTGTCTGAGGGTGAAGAGCAGAGCAGCACAGTCCGCCGAGTCCATCGCTCTGCAGTTCAGGTTGATCACATGATCGAATGACTTCAGCAAACTGGGTATAATGGAACTGGCACGTGCTTTATAGATCTCTCTGATGGCAGTCAACACAAAGCTGGGACAGAGCCTAAAAGCATGGAAAATATACACCAGGACAATTTGTTTAGTGAAAATGTAAGCCACAACAACCCATATGGAAAGTATTCAAAGGATAAACTCACTGTATGTCTGAATCTGTTAAAATGTTGAAAAAAAAAGAAAAAAGAAGAGGATCACCTTTTAAATTCAATCCTGTCCAGAAAGGGAAGCAGACCTGTAATGCTCTCCTTTAAGAAGCTGTTCTTCCTCAGGCACACAGTGATGGTCAGACCTGACGACTGCTGCAGCATATAGTGAAGAAGCTCCCAGTTCAGACAGCAGGAGGTCAGATCTCCACCAAACTTAGTCAAGAAGGACTGGGTCAAGTCCTTGTCCTGGATTTCATGGAGGTAGGAAAGTAGCTGCTGGAAATTCTCCTCACTCAGTCTGCAGATAAAAATGTGTGAATATACCTTAGAAAAGTAAATTAATTAAATAAATAAATAAAATGTTGCATTGCCACTGATGAGTATGTGTTTATGAGGTTCAGGAAATACATTTACTTGATTGTTAGAGGGCCATCATAGCACAGCACTGGAATGAGACCCTGAGCAGGAACACAGAACTCAGTCAGGTCTAACCGTCTGACTTTCCAGTATCTCAGCAGGGATGCCAAACTACTGACAACCTGAAGCAATACTTTTTCTGATGGTTGGGCTGTCTCAAGAACAAGAGAAAGCTCTTCAATGGTCACCAAACAGACCAGTCTCCCTTGTTCTACCCATTGACACAGTAGCACGGCCTTGTTATTGGAAAGCCTGAAAATTAAAAAGAGAAAATGTTTTTTTTTTAAAAAGCTGTCATGACAGAAATGACACGACATGAATTGGACAAGATGGTTATAAGAACAAAAAAACTATTATCTGTACTTCAAACTGTGCAGTTGTGTTGTACAACTTAAGAGGAGGGAGGCGTGTGTGACGGACATCTTTCTTGGTG
>JAOVVB010206267.1:0-10796 GCA_028570985.1 Heterobranchus longifilis
TTTAGGTTTATTTGTATCACTATCAAGCATTGCCCCTCTTCTTTCCCTCTGCTTAGTTTCAAAGCATCATCCAGGAGCTCCACGATGACAAATACCTCTCGAGACAGCCGGAGTGAGAGGAAAGGCAGGAGAGCTGAGAGAGAGATAAAAAGGAAGCACAGAGAGAAGGATGGACTAAGTAAGAGATTTTGCCCAGGGGGGCTCAGAGAGAGGATTTGGATGAGAGAAAGAGGCAGGGATGGTATAGCAACACAAAGATATAGAGAGGAGAGAGAGAGAGAGTCTGAGAGGTCCGTGGTGTGGAAGAGAGGAGCAGACTGAGGTGAAAGAAAAAGCAAAGAGACATGTGGAGTGCTCTGCTGCAACGGGAAGAGGGGGCTCTCATATCATCCAAAACACATCTGTGTGTGCAGCTGCCAGTGGAAAAAGAGACACGCAATGTGGAATTTGGAGTGTTTGTGTTCGTCGATTTGGTGCCAAAATGTATGCAGACTGTGTACCTTGCATTGGGAGGGTGCAGTGAGGTGGCCGATGCGACAAGCAATAGAGCGAGGAGTCAGTGTGTTTGGAAGTTGGAGAAAGCAGGAGGGAGGGAGAAGTGGGAGAAAGAGCAAGGGACAGACAGGAGGAGGGCTTCTTTCCCTCAAGACATGTAGGCTGCAGTTTCAGAGTCCATAGCTTGATTCACACAATCTTCACAAATGAACGGTCTGATTTAGTATTTAATTCAGACATTTCAGCTGCATGATTTGATGACTCAGTATACACGTTGTTGCACCTTTCTATACTTGCAGTGATATGATGATTTTTGTTTGTCTTTGTGTGTTTTACTGACTGTATCGTGTCGCCGTCGTGTCCCCGGCGCGAGAGATCACGCGCTAAAATTGACGGCATCACGTCTTTCATGTCCAGCATGAAGGTTCCAAAAGTTGCCGTGTCGCTTTGTCGTGCTCCTCTGAATTTTTGTAACTACGCTTTTCACTTCAACATGGACTCGAGGGAAGACTGTCCGAGCAGGTTCGCCTGTACAAACATCTGTAAGATTTGTCATGTGGAGACCGCAGGGAAAGTCAAATGGCCTTAATTCGAGGAAGGAGAGAGCCACCACACTGGAAAAAAAAGAGGCATTTTGCCGGAAGGTGTGAATAAACATGAGAGATCGATTTGTCAAAGCTAAAAAACAGTCTCATGGAAAGAGCTCATTAAACATCGAAAGGCGAAAACATAAATTGGTAAGCAACAGTAATGTTAATAATTAGAGTCGCTACACAAATGCAATGTTTGCCGGTACGTCTGTGTTTACCATGGATGTGTTTACTGCTGTTGCCAGGCAGCCTGCTTTCCTTTACTTCCACTCTACTACTTCTTGCTTATTCACAGAATATTTTGTTTGTACTAGGGCTGCACAATTAATTTAAATTTTATCGAAATTTCAGTATGGACTAGTACAATATCCAAATCGCAAGGGGTGCAATATTTATTAAAGGCAAAATATGTGTGAAAATACCATGTGTGAATTAAGTTTTGTGCTGCAGAGATGTCCCGGCCTGCAAATCGTATTCTACAGACTTAAGAAAAATTATTTGTTTGGTACAGATCTTCACAAAAAATCACACAATGATCATTTTAAGATATGTTTAAAATGAAAATGGGAATAATGATGGAAAAATGATCATTTCCTACAATATCGTGAATCATATCGCTATTGCAATATCAATCAAAATAATCGCAATTAGATATTTTCCTCATATCGTACAACCCTAGTTTGTACGCACTGAGCGTTAACGCTTCTGTGCATGCCCGTTGCTCGTGCGCCATCTGCGGAGGCCGTGGCAACGCTTTATGGTCCAGTGTGTCTCGTCTGTACAGGACGGCGACATACAGAGTCGAGGATGGAAATGATTCTAATTAAGGAAATTGTTGGGCGTTTGAACCTGATTAGGTTCTTTGTCCCACTTACTGATGTAATCGTTCTAATAGGATCATTTGTTTCATTCACACACTCAGTAGATGTGACAATGGAAATGTTTTCTTCCTGTCTTATTTTATTTGCTACATTCCCTGCCTGTCTCTTGGGAGTTCTGTCAGTATCTCATCCTTTTATTACATTACGTCTGTGTGTGCCTGCGTCTGTCTATCTGCCTCTCTATTAGACTGGCTAAATAACAGTCGAAATGACTCGCTGCTGCTGAGAAGATATAAATCCTGCTCTAGTCTCCAGCCTCCTAGGAAATACACGCTGTTGCCAGGTATATTTGGTGAAGGCATCTTTTTCTGGAGGTGCATTTGAAAGTCCTCAACATCACATCAGTGCGGTAAATCTGCACTGCAGGCCTCAGAAAGTGAGAAAGGGGGAACATTTTGTCTCCTAAATCATGCCAGCTACAGTATGTAAGCATTAAGGTGCCACAGCTGGTCCACGACACGCAGCAAAGGAAACATATTTTATTTATTTTTATCTGATGGGAACCCAAGTTGAAGTAAAAATCAATTCCACATTTGCTGTTCTACCCACATACTGCTTTTGTTTTCTCCTTTTTTGTTTCGCTTAATGCTGCATGTACGATGACGAAGGAAGGCTTTCATCAGGTCACCTGATCACCTGATCACACCTGTAATTATAGACCACTGGCGGTGACTCAGCAAACATGTTGCTGTCTCATGATCACATACTAACAACAAACAAGGGAACTTTGCATCCAGCGTTAAATCTAGACAGTATGATAACAGGGTTTCTCCTAGGGCTGCTCGATTATGGCAAAAATCATAATGCCGAATATTTTGGTCAATATTGAGATACACTGACTTTGGAAACATCATGCATTTACTGAACTTAAAATGAGATAACAAAATAAATATATGATAATTAATATATAAATATATATTAATTCAAATAAATAATATACAAATAATGAACTAAATTAGATTAAAAATAAATAAGATCAACTATGTTGTAACATTAGTGCAATTCCACAATCTACTGAAAACTCCTAAACATATATTCAACATATAATAAAAAATCAATTGGATCAAATACATTGTAGTGAACTGCAACAACCTACTGAAAACTTCTAAAAATATATTCAACATTTTGCTAAACTATATTCAACAGTCAGTAAAAAGAGCATGAACGCTGTAAAGGAGCGCACAAGACAAAACGAGAGCATCATTGTGAAACAGAATAATGGTTTTATCTCCATTATCTTGTTTTCATACTCATTGGAAGGCAAAATCGTAATTGAAATAAAATTTTATTAAATGCCCAGCCCTAGTTTTTCCCTATGTCATATTTCATAAAGAACTAGATGCATATAATAGATTCTAATAACTTCCTGTTATTATCCTGTTGTTCCTGGAAAAATAAATCCTCTATTCTGTTGAAAGTGATGTGTTTTACATCTACTGAAGCAACAACAGCAGCTTGTTTGGAATAAGGCAGATTACATTTACAGTATGAAGCTGCAGTGAGTCAATGAGTGGCTCCTATGCAAAACACTAAAGCAATTACTGCTAATCACCAAAGTGGTTGCTAGAAAAAAACAGGAATCTTGCAGGTTAACACTTTAACTGACACTGACTCTTTCTACTAAAATGGGAACTATGGCCATTTTCAAAATTCATACATGTTATTCCTACAGTCCAAAAATAATGAATAACTCTCTCCCAAATACAAAAACTAGAGTGGTAAAACTCAAATTTGTGATGTCATCAAGTATAAGCTGTGGAGCTGCTCCATAGACATTGGATTTGGGAAAGATGTTATAGATGACACTGAGAGCACCCAGGGGAGTATATGGGTACATTTTCTGTTTCAGAACACTATGTAAGGGACAATGTAGAGCGAGTGGGCTATTATTGCGAATAGAAACTCCGACAGGGTGATGCAGGTCCCCGTCGAAAATTTCTTTTTGGACTTTTGTTCCAGTTGCCTAAAGATTGACCCCAAAACATTACCCCTACTTGACTGAGTAAAATCTTCAATGTTGACCTCTAGCCAAGCATGAAGACCAGAGAGTTATCAGACAAACTCACACAGGCAGCGGAGACACTGAATGCATCATAAAGTCATTCCTTAAGTGTCTGTGACCTTCATTTTAGTACTTCCCCTGAGTTTCATAACTGACTTACACCCTATTAATCTGCGATTTCATATCTCAGGCTCACACACATGCACAAATACCTGTGTGTGTGTGTGCACGCACACACGCACACGCACACACACACACCCTGCAGAAATGCTTCAGAGCGCAACTCAGATCACAGAGACACCCTGCTTGTTACGCCTGCCTGGCTGCTGTCTGATAAGCCTTAGCTCCGAAACAGTCGTCTCACTGTGAAGACCGGGGGTAATAATCTGTATCACTGCTAGTCCTGGGACAACCTGCTCAACGGTGCCCTGGTTTCTGTTACAGAAACCAAAAAGGGCTTTCAAACTTCTCTTATTTTGCCAACATAAACAACATTTGCGATCACTCTTCTATGTAGCTGCTAGCATATTACTTGCCTAAACAGAGATTACTCAACTGGGCTGTAGTTAAGATATTCAGAAAACTATCTTTATGCATTTTAAACTTAAAATTTGTCACACACTGCATGTACAAAATATCTGTGGCACTCATAAAGAACACTGATGAGATAAAACTGCGTAAAAAATTTCTTTTTTTTTAAATGTGATTATCCTTGTTAAATCAATCACACAGGGAGATGGAGATAATGAGAAGTAAATTAGTTTTTAAGAAGTGTAAATAATGCACTGTGACTCAAAATCAAGATGGTGAGGTGCCTATTATTTTGTGTATTCAGTGAATTGCATGTAGCTTATGTTAAAAATTAAAAAAAAACCTTACAAAATGACAAACCGACAGAGAATTATCACCTGACTCTGCAGTTCCCTGCAGCTCCATGGAGCTTTATGACTTCTTTCAACTCACTGTTTTGGTTTTCGGGCCCACTACTTGATGTTTTGGTTCAGTCTCACAGCTCTCATCAGCATCATTTTCAGCCGCAGCAGGCAGCGGTTTTCAGCAGAAAAATGACCAGCTGGTGAACATAGTGCAGCATTTAGCAGCTAAAGAGCCAGATATTCCCACCAGGACTTGGTGGAGACCAAAAACAAAGCTAAAAGGAGAGCGAATATCGGACTTAAGCCATTTTCTGTCTGGAGAATCAGGTCCGGACATTGTTTGGAGTTGCCCTTTCACACGTGTTTGTTTCTGCTTCCCCCAAATGGCCATAAAAAAAGTTATTGTAGATGTAGTCTCGCGTAGCCAGACTTATCTCCACAGCGCTGCTGGGGGAAAGTCTGGATTTAATGCACTTTCACTTCTGGATAGTGAAAAAAACTCTCTGGCCTGTTTGTATTTCCTTAAACCAATCACAATCGTCCTGGGCGGCGCCACGCCCCGACGGTGCCTCTGCCAAATAGTGTCAGGAGGAAAATGTTGTAAACATTATTCTTTGTGGATCTTTACGATCATTCACTGAAAGAACAGAGCAGGCCTGCTTAATTACACAATCCAAATCTTCAAAACTTGTCATTTTCAGCGTGTAGGTTGATAGCTCAGAGGTTGTTTTTTGTTTCCCGTAGCGAGGGGACTTTGAGAACGGGAACAGACTTCCTGTGCGGACAGGAAGTAAGGCTTTATCCCGGCACTGTTTGGTAAGCCCACCAGACTATGCTATTAGTGTTAATTTTGTCTGCTATTTTCTTTTATTTATTTAGTCTTATTCTTAGTCCTGTGTCAAATGTTGTTAGTTTTTATCAAATTTAGTCAAAGTCATCCTGTTTTTTATTCGTCAAGTTTTAGTCGACTAAAAGTCTGAGCATTTCAGTCTTATTTTAGTTAAAGAAAACTAGTCTAGTTTAAGTCAATTAACATGTTGCTCTTTTTATATATGACATGGCACAGCCCGAGGAGGAGGGACTCCTCCCGGAGCAGAAGTAGACTAATATCGTCACAGTTAGTGTTTAATGATGTTGGTGCCTTCTCGTCTTATTCATGGAAAAAAAGGTCGCTGACAAACAAACTGTTACCGTCACAGTTTTCGTTAACGAAAAATTAACACTACATGCTGTACTGCACACATCGGGTGTCCTGGCTCTGGTCTGTGTAGAGCTATTGTCAGACACGCCATGGCCTGAAACACATACTGTAGCTCCAAATCAATCTAATCCATGCTCGCACACCGTGCACCATTAAGCATGAGCATCACTTTGAAAAGTAATCAAAGGTTCAGCCTGAGCGCCTGTTAATTAAAGCTACAGACCTGGAAGTGAGGCTCCTTCAGGATGCGGACCAGCTCGTCGGCCACCTGGCTCCTGTTTGTGAGCGGGTTGAGCTCCTTCAGGATGTCCTGCACCAGCTCCATGTTGTTCTCCCTCACAGCCTCCAGTTTGGGCTCCTCAAACTGCTCGTGGGCCTGAGATTTAATGCATATCAAACAGATGTTACCTATGCTGGCTTCATTCCAAATGACTTTTCAAGCAATTTCACTGTCGCAGACAAATTTTCAATGTCATAATAAAATCATGAGAGTGTTGCGGTGCACTCTGTGATCTCGATAGTTTGGTGTAAGGTCGTCATAAAACTCAGTCCGAGTGATCTTAAATCGGTCTTTTTCTCGTCTTGACATTCTGATAAAATCAAGCATGTATTATAATATTAGGGCTGCACAATATGTGAAAGACTGAGACACATCACAAAAAGACACTCACTGTTTTGAGTTAGTTAGTGAGTTCTAGTGTATGGTAGGCATTTGGCTTACTTCTCCCATAATAGGGGCCAGTGTTACCTGATTTCCTCATAGCCTTGGCTCTACTTTACAGATCATACATTCCACAAAAGTTGCAGGAATCTATAACATTTAGCTCCATTAGTGCACCTTCTCAGTGAGCGGTTAATGCACCTTGCTGAGTTATAATGGAATGTTTTCTGACTTCTGGCGAACTGTTTGTTTTGATTCAGTAACACAGAAAAGGTCACGATAACAAACGACAAAAACAGCAACCTGAAGCAAACCCCTGCTGAGAGCACTCATAAATCCTCAATGAAAGATACAAAAACCAAGAAAACTAAGCACAAACTCGAGTCAAATCTTGCGCCCTGTAGGCTTCTTCGGTGTGTGGCTGTGAAACATCAATATTTCAGGCAACATTCATTTTTCACTTTCTCCTTCTGTGCTGCCATGGACACAGGGGTCTGTGGTTATTGGATATGGCTTCCACATCTCTGGTGCAGGGTCACAGATAAAAAATTAACGACTTTATCCTTTTCCATCTGCTGCATTTTGTATCGTGGGCCTGCATTTTGGGTTATTTATTTTATGTTATACACTATATTGCTTTGCAAATAAATGAATTTTGAAACTGAAATATGATGAAAATTAAAGTGGCAATAGACAAGTCTTTTGCTTTAACTTGTCATTATGAACTAAATGTTGATTGCACAATGTATTGGCTGCAGAATAATGACATCATTGTCTGCCACCGGGTACAATCTCCCGGGAAAATTAAGGCTTGATTCATCGAGATTATCGATTTATGGCACAAAGGAAGAGGAGAGCGCTTGAGTTGCGCCTATACTTACGAAGGTACTAAAATAATAACACGGAAGCTCCGTAGTCTGAACCAACACTGTCAACAGCGGCGCATTACAGCGTCACTACTTCCGTTCTTCCCTTACACAATAAAATAAAAACCCTCGACATAAACACTGCACCACTAATGACCAGAGAGCATTTCACTAAGAGGCTACTCAACAAAACAGCTTAAAGCAGCTAATCCCAGGTAGCATAAATGGCAGATGGTGGAACAATCGGAGTAACTGTGGAAACTCTACCAGGCAAAAGAAAAGGAGCCCCACTGACAGAGGAGAAGGCTAAGAGGGAGAGAGCGATAATAAACGTTCTTTTTACTAAGATCAGTAAGTAACAAAACCTGCCTACTTATTAAAACTTTTGTGTTTTACTCTGCCTTTATCATGGCACTGAGATCAGGGTTTCTAGTTCAAATTGGGATTTGGACAGTAGCCAGGCTGCTAGTGGTAGCAATTTTGCTAACAATATATAAACAAGTAACTTAGATCTACTTGTTCATATGAAAATCAACGGACAGAATATGTCATCACCGTCTCTGTTGCACAGTTAGTTTGGAAACAAATGCAGTATGTCCTGTGTCGTTGGTAACTGTGGGGTGAAAAGGAATCACCACTCTTCACAAAGAGGATCTTGAAATCGGCTTCTCTTTATTCAGTCTGTGCACAGAATCTCACACAACACAAGGCTATGCAAGAGGAGCTCCCAGAAGAAAGAAATGCATCAGTATTTAAGCTCTCAGTCTTGCTCACTTATCTGGCAGGGGAGCTCTCAGTTGATACTTTCCTCCTCAGTCCTCAAGGTCTCCTGCATGTCTTCACTAACCCTTAGACTAGCTAGTTTTATGTTTTTCCACACAGAATCTCAGTATTTTTCCATCAAGACCCACCTGACGTAAAACAAAACCGCCCATTTCAAAGCATGTTTTCAACAAAAGGTAATATGTTTAACAAATTGTGATAACTTAAGAATAATTTAATAAAGGCTACAGTACTGTAAGAAGCATAAATTATTCGTTAAGCGCTGCAGGAGATTTTCTCCGCGAGCTGCGGGTCAATCTTGCAAGAAAACACACTGATATTCTATTATAAATGATAAAGAAATATGATATAAATGTTCTGACTCTTCACCTTTTCATTTTGATGAACAGACACGGGGTGGGCGCTGCAAAAAAATTAACTAAATAGCGTATCATCTCTATTAAAAAAGCAGGAGGTGGGGATGGTAGGCTAGTAATGTAATCAGTGTATGCCCCAACACCGTGTAACACCGGTAACACCGACTACCGCAGCAAGCCTAGTGTTTGTGTGTGTCTCTGGGGTGATGGTCAGCGCTGCGCACAAGTTACAGCAGGAGAGGAGAGGAGAAATGTCAAAGCGTAGACCTGCAGGTCCAGGGAAGCTGTCGATGATTTGTAGGAATTCTGTGGGACATGGAGCTCTTCCTCCTCCATGTTAAACTCTAATGTGACGCCGCCGGACGCACATCAGCCTCTGGAGGCTGGTCACAGACAGCAGATATGAGAGAGCACAGTTTAGAGAGGAGGAATCACTCTAAATATTAAATTGTTAGTTCTCTTTTCATTCAGCACTGTGAAAAAAACATGTATATGTGTTATAATGGTTGGGAAAACCATGGATTAAAACAAATTTAAAAAACGGGGGCATATTTGCAAGTCGCACAGATATACTTGCTTTTAACCACGTGTACGCGGATGCATGCCGCTGCCTCACATATCCTGCGTCCGTTTGGTCTGTTGATTGCGTACGTACTCGACTAACTCAATTAACACGATGTCTACGCAAACGGGTGGTTAAACAACAAGCTTAATGCTGTGTTCACACCAAACCCAAAGTGGATTTTCGCCTCACGTTACACGCACTAGTTTGACCGGGGACCATCTGTGTTTATTCACGTTACTCGCACAAGACGCGCCACAAAGGAGTATGATCGCTGTGAACCCAAAATAAACAGATCTCGCTGTGATTTAAAAGGATGCCAAAATAACTACAGCATGATGCCGATGTGTAAAAAGCCTGAAGTCAGATCTGTCTGCAAGACGACAAGCAAACAACTTTTAAAATGCTTGTTTTCTGAATGGAGTTTGGAGCGATGAGAGCTAAGCTATGCTAGCATTGTAGGTGCTCCATCAACAGTAACAGACACATATCTTCAGAACTTACCCGGTAGCACAACTTCATTGCTTCCTTTTCTCCAAGCTATCTCCTTTTTTGTCCCTATGAAAACTTGACAATGTTTTCTGTAGATTATCTAGATCAGAGGTTCTCAATTTCTTTTTCATCAAAGGACCCCTTACAAGATAGAGAATACACCGGGGACCCACTCATGTGTGTCCCTTGACATTTTTTTGTGCATTTCAGCACACAAGCACACCAAAAGAAAACGTTTCACCCTTGAGTGCATACATAGGCTAAATAAAACATGGATTGTGATTATTTTAGATAATATACAATAAAGACTATTTAAACATTTTAATATATAAATAACATAAAATATTAAATAGTAATAAAAAACAAAACAATAATAGGCTAGTTTCTAGCCCATTAGAAATCTGTTTGAGCTCTGGACGCTCATGCCGGTCACTGCAGTGACACGAGGCGGTTGAAAATGAGCAAAACATTCCCTTAAGTTAGCAGCTAATGCTAGCGCTCGCTAGTTAGCTTGGTTAGCGTGGTGCTACAGAACGCTGAACAAGACATTTTTCAGCGACCAACGTGTTACAATAAACTTTTATGAAGTGAAAACACTCTGTGAAAGGGTCAAAGTAAAAAAAGTAGTTCACATCTGTTTTCATGCACACAGGGCCATGGTTAGCATTGCTAAGCTTCTTTCTTGTTGCAAACAGGGCAGGCTGTCAATCAAACGGTAGCCATGGTAGCCACGCACCAAAACACCCCCTGCTTTATCATCTATTTTCTTCTTAATGTGACAATAAACTCATTATGAAATTGTTTACTGAGGTAATAAATCAAGTGAGAACTAAGCTCATTTTCCCATAGACTTGTACTGACCGGGAAGCTTTTTGGACTGCTGGTATCGCAGGGGGCTGGCCATAGGACAGAATGCAAGTTTTAAGGCACTTGTGCTTTGACCTTACTCTTCAGACCCGGAAACTCCGTCCACTATTTTTACTGTCTATGTGCTGTCCCTGTTTCCTCACACACACCACTCATGTTCTCTCT
>JAOVVB010206277.1:0-10796 GCA_028570985.1 Heterobranchus longifilis
ATCTACAAAAGGGGGGCCTTGCAGAAAAAAGTTTGGGCACCACTGCATTACACCAACATGCAAAATGACAAACTGTCATTTAAAAGCTAAACAGAAAACTAAAATATGTTTCTGAAAGGCGAGAAATATGCAATGTAGTAACAATCTTGATTGATATTTGATCAGTCTTACCGAGTTTCACAGTTTGGTGTGAGTTTCCTGAGCATTGTGTGAATGGGTACCGGCAGCGGCCATCTTTGTTCCTCCTCTGTGACAGAGGATGATTGACAGAGGCTTAAACCCGCCTCTGAGAGATAAACGGTTGTGATTGGATCTACAAGTTTTTAGTCGATGGAAATCTGTCTGAGCGAGAGGGAGGCCAGACATTTCCTAGCCGAGCGGTCTCGGATTCCAGGCTACTAATCTTAATCTCTTCCTTTTAAAAAAAAAAAAAAAAATCCTTTCCACTCTCCTGCTCTAGCTTCTCCTTTCTTTTGCTTTCCTCGCCGCTTTCTCTCTGGATTCAGGTTTAAACCCACTTTTTCTTTCTCTTACCATCATGGTTGGGGTTCCCCAGGGTCCAGGGCTCATCTGAGTCAAAGTGCGTGTCCCCTCCTATGCCTGGTCCCGGGAAATAGGCGTGGGCGAGGAACCCCCCCTCCCCGTCGAAGGGCGAGCTGTCACCGTGAAAACCCGACGCGAAGATGATGGTGATGTCCACGTCACGCCTGCCAGTCTCCAGCGCGCTGTACGGAACGGCCTCAAAGCGTAGGGGAGTCACACCCTGCCACACGTCAAACGCCCGCCGGATGGCATCGTGAGTCTCCCGGGCGCCCACCTTTGGTGTGACATTTTTTATGCTGCGGGAAGAAAGAAAGCAAACAGAGTGTTAATGCTGCAGAGAAGTAGAGGCGATGAGGCTGAGGAAATACTCAGCAGGTTGTAGTTTACATACTGTGTTCTACGGATCAGTACTGAGATTATTTAACACGGCGACTCATCATGCATTTACTGAACTTTAAAAATATAATTAAACTGAAAAACAAGTACAAAAAAAAATGTTAAAAAAGATAAAGAAATATAATAATAATATATAAATATATATACATTTAAATAAATAATATAAAATGACAAATAAAAAATAAACTAAATCAAATATGTTGTAGTACACTGAAAACCTCCTGAAAACTCCTGAATATATATTCAATATATAAACATTTATAGTGTCCTATCGAGACCACGCTCAACGATTTACAAAGTCCCAACATTCACACATGGGCACGCGTTTCAGACGCAACAGTGGTGAGAAAAACTATATAGATAGTCCTGGTATTTATATATCAAAGTATAGATACTCCCGGTCAAATATTACTCCAATACAAGTGAAAGTTGCTGAGTCAAATTATTACTTGAGTTAAAGTACAACCCACTGACTGCACTGACTTGCTTGTAGAAACTGTAGAATAAAAAGCTTTTATGCTGCAAAGCCTTGGGTGATGTGATGGGGAATCTTCATCTGTATCTGCTGCCGGAGCATTTATTAACACCGCGATGATCTGAGTAACGTTAGCAAAGACCTGTACCTGTAGCTCTACCTGACTCTACAAGAAGAGCTGCCCAATCTGAGGAGCGCATGCACGAGGTGCAGGTACGGCAACACCACTTGGACAAACAAACCACGAGCAGAACTGCAGGAACACAGTTTTACATTTTAGAAAAGAAAAGAAAATTAATCTACTGACTTCAAAGAAATGTCAAAAGTACAATATTTGTCTTTCAAATAGTGCAGTCAAAGTAATAACTTTCCCCCAAATAAATAATACTCAAGTAAAGTACTCAAAAACTGTACTTAAGTACAGGTACTCAAGTAAATATGCTTTTAACAGGTGAGAAACCTGGAGCAGAACCACCACTAATAATAACAGCAGAAGGCATTAAGCAGCACCGCGGCGGATCTCGATGATCTTGTGTTCATAATCTTTGGAATCCAAAATCATAATTGAAAATAAAATGTGATTAATCGCCCAGCCCCACTGCGTCCACAGTAGTGAAAGATGTGTACGTGCTGCAGCAATCAGACATCATTTTAAACTCCGGGGGAACAAAACATTCAGCAGAAGTGCAAATAAAACACATACTGCATCAACCCAGTGCCTCTCGATCCAATTTAATTTCGAGTGAACATTTTTTTTTTTTTTTTACTTCTCAAAATGAGGAGACAGAAAAAAAAAGTTGCACTTGACACAACTATTTCAAGCCCGGCAGCTTTTACTGAACTTTTAACACAGCAGTCGTTATCAGCCGCTAGCAGGCAGAGAGGAATGGGAAATCTTCTCTGCTCTCTCTCTCTCTCTCCACTCATTTTGGTGAATAAAGTGCAGTCAGCGGCAGCAGCACTGGCTCAGCACTGATTGACATTCCATTAGGAGAGGTGGCTCATCAATTCAAATTCATGGAGGAAGGAAGGATTTGAATAAATTGACAGCGTTATCGTCTATTACTGCTGTAACCTGTCAATTTGCAGTTGTGCCAGAGAACCCGTTTATCAGTTCTCCTCAGAACCTATTAAAAGCCGGAGCTTAATCAGGCGAGATAAGATGAGAGTTTGAATATTTCTGCCCAGATTACGGACAATTTACACTCAGGATTTTCAAACCATTTTATATAAGGGAGAGGAAAGCTTTCAATCTCCATGCTACTCAGCTGTTTGTTTTGTTTTATGAAAAGAATAAATGGAGGCGGATTAAAAAAAAAAAAAAAAAAGCCTGATCCCATTTTTCATTTCGCCAGCAAGCTATTTATAAACTGCAAAGTAAACATACTCACAGCACACATGGGTGCACATTTATGTGTGAATGTGTGATGATATGTGTGTGCGTGTGCCCCCACACGTGTGACGTATTTGCGCGGTCTCTATGACAACACAGAGCATGTGATCCCAGGTGGTGAAAGAGGGGGAGATGAGAGACGAGAGAGAGAGAGAGAGCTGAGAAAATTAACACCGGCACATCTGAAACCTACAATACAGCACTGATAAGCTCAATGGTCGCCATGGCGACTGCCTCCACTACCTCTCACCTGTAGGTGATGTGTGTACGCTGCCACTTCTGTCCCGTCAGCGCGTATCTCCGCTTCCGTGACCTCGCAGCACTTTTGAATTTGTCCGGAACTCCGCAGCGAGGCTTTTGCATCCAACTTAAAGAAGAGAGGAGAGGAGAAAAAAAGAGAACGTGACTCAAGTTTGCTAAATATAAGTCAGGAGGCAAACACGGTCACAAGACAACAAGACAGTTCAGTAGTCATAATCACAGCAGGTCTGAACGATTATGAAAAAATATCTAATTTGCGATTATTTTGACTGATATTAGAGGCATTTTTACATCATTATTCTCATTTTCATTGAAAAACATTTTTGTGAGGATCTGTACCAAACAAAGATGTTGTCTGTAGAATATGATGTGTCGGTAGTCATGCATGGGAAGATATGAAAACTCCATGTCACGATTCACGATATTATCCCGATAATCAACAAAATATGCTTAAAACTCTTAAAACGGCACGACAACACACTGGAATCACTTTACCTTACATTTTGCTTTGTTTCTCAAAACATTCAACCTTTTTTTTTTTAAAGAAACAAATATTTTTATTGCATCAATTTGTGAGTTTTCACGAATATCTCAATAATAGAAATTCACCACGATCAACTTATTGGGAGTGTTTTCTCCACAATAAAATCAATTATTGTCCCATCGATGTGAAGGCCAGCACATCTCTGCAGCACAATATTTAATTTAAAATATAAATACAAATATTGCGCCTCCTGCGATTTGAAAATTGCAGTAGGTCATATTGCGATTTCGATAACATTTGGATTAATTGTTCAGCCCCAGCCATTAATATATGTGTAAGTGCAGGATTAAATTCTCAATGAGGCCTGAGAGGAAATGAGTGTTTTCTCATTCATACCACATCAGATTATCACATGTACAGAACACACACAATACATAGGCAAAACATTAATTCTCACCTCAGCGTGATATCACTGCATCACCATGCAAAATGAGAAGAAGGAAAAGTGTTAAAACTCGCCGGAGGTTGTTTCAGTCGAGGTGAACATCTCTATTTCTGTCCTTTCACTAATTCATTGAAATATTGATTCCTTCTGCATTTTTTAAATGAATGGGCGGAGCATTTGCACAAATGTGACGTGAATGGCCATGGTGACAGTACATGTGTGTATACTCACTCCTTGGTCTTCTCATCCAGTGTCCCGGTGACATTGAGACCATAGACGCGCTGCATGGCAGCAATGGCTGAGTGCATGGTTTGGGCCGAGCGCAGGACAGACATTCCCGGTTCTGTGCGGGGAAGGTAGCCATACCTCTGTAGCCATCCCTGTGGGGGGGGAGGAGGGAGATTTGGACCTTCATGTCTTGGATAGTTTGGATTTTTTTTTTTTAAGTAGGGTTGCATGAGGTACTTATCCATAGTCAGTGTATTACCTACAGTAGATACCTCCAGTTTGGAGAAAGCTAAGGAAGGTAAGCAGTGTGCTGCTGTGGACGGGGGCAGCAGCTCCTCCTAAAAAACTCAATATCATTTTAAATATACGCTATATGTAGTGGCAATCTACAAACAGAAAAAAGTGCCACTTGGGGAATCTTTCTAACTCATGGTGGTGCAAAAAAGAATATGCATTTTACAATGTATTTAGGCCTACATTACCTAAAAGAACACAGTAAAAGCCAGGTGCACTGCATTCAACAGTATCAGACAATCTTGTATATAAACCTGACATAACAATCAGACGCACACACACAGCGGTTGAAAACTGTGCTTTCCCATTACCGTAATTCCCGTCCACCATTCACCTGTGACCTCCTTAAGTAAACTAGGCTGGCCTGATAGTGATGTGTCGTGATGTCATTGGCTACAACACTATATTTAGAATATTTTCACTGCTTTATCTTGTCGTCAGACAGCCCTATTTAGCAGAACAAGGAGTTGCTGGTTTTAAAACTTTTAAAACACTAAAGTCGCACAATAACACCATTTTGTCAATGGAGTCTGGTGGCTTTGACGAGAACATATGGCTTCAGTTCCCCCGCGTAAAAATAAACACGGCTGTCTGGCGGGAAAGGTAAAGTGGTGAAAATATTGTAAATATAGCATGGATTTTTGTGATATTGATTTAGGTGGTTAAAATATGTTTTTGCCGTGTGGCCCCGTCCACAGCAGTACATTGCTTAGCTTCTGCATCTACTGTAGATAATACACTGGCTATAGATAAGTACCTCATTCAACAACACAAAATCTGAATCTCTTTAAGACTTTCTTTAGACTCTTTGCTTTTATTAGAAAACTCAGAGCAGAGAGAAAACAGGAGGAAAGACAAAGAGATGGAGCAGGAGATGACATGCGAAAAAGGTCCTATAAGCTGAAATCACGTTGTACATTTTGCAAGTTGGGATAATAAATGAGTTAATCATGTACTACAATGTACATGTATCAACTGAGCTGTCAAAAGTGAAAGGCTATTAAAGAAAGAGGCTCCCCATTTGCTGCAGCTCTGAACTTGAATCTCCTTCATTTTGTGTTTGATTAAATTTGGTCCCACAAGTAACTGTTTCAATATATTCCCTTTTTCAGCAATCATATTTCACTCAGTGCTGCGAGGCTGTCTATAGTACAGACATTCCTCCACTGCAGCAGTTGGGGTACCTTGCTCAAAGGCACAGTCGCTGTTTAATGAGGGCAAAGTAGCATTTTTCTACCCAGTT
The DNA here is from genome assembly GCA_028570985.1 of Heterobranchus longifilis. Taxonomy (NCBI): domain Eukaryota; kingdom Metazoa; phylum Chordata; class Actinopteri; order Siluriformes; family Clariidae; genus Heterobranchus; species Heterobranchus longifilis. The sequence continues at coordinate 5,763 of JAOVVB010206277.1, forward strand.
TCTCCCAGTAAGTGGCCAATCCAATAATAAAACTCACTAAGAATATAACTGCAGGTCATTCATTCTGCATCTCGCAAAAGCAGCTCACCGAATGGCATATGAATAACATGCCAATGTCTTAAGTAATTTCTTGTTGTCACTTTCACGATGCATTTTTTGCTTTTCGTGTGTCATTTCACACCATTAAGGCGACGTTCACACTGCAGGCTGAAGTGACCCAGATTTTTGCTCATATGTGACTCAGATGTGATTTTTTTCAGTATGAGGAGCACAAATCACATGGAATCTGATCTTTTGCAATCAGATCTGGGCCACTTTCATATGTCGTCCTAAATCAGATACAGATCTGATTTTTTGTGACTTCAGTGTGAAAAGTCCTATCAGAATTCATGTGACTTTTATGTCGCTCACTCACTCACTCGTCCCTGTTTCCAGCCGATACGACCCAACTCCTACGCACTTTCTCAGCGAGATCGGACGCCTTAACTGAGAGTCTCGCTGCGAGAGTCTTGTGGAGAAGCGCTGACAGATGTAGTTAAAAGTAACCGTTGACATCTTGACATTTTGGATGAAATCTGTTTCAGTGAAGCCATTAATGCTCGTGGCTCCGAATCCGCATCCACGCACACTTCTGTACAAAAGCAGCAGCTATTACTTCACAAAAAGCCATAATTACAAATGTGGCTTTCTCCTCGCTGTTGTTATCATCTGCTCACAAATTCGCTGTCTTCCACTTCATCAACTTCTAAATTAAACCGTAATCGCTGACTTTAGTGACCTCCATGTTTACTTCTGTACGACAGCGAGCTGCATGTGACGTCTCTGTTGTTATTTTGCCAGGTGCGTCAGGTCAGAACACAAATCAGATCTGAGCAATAAATCAGAATTGAGCGATAAGGTTTGCAGTGTGAACGTAGCCTTAGTCTGTACTGACTTAGGTTATATTTTGATGTGGTATAAAGAACGAGAAAGTCAAATAAACACAGGACTTTCACCCAGGAGACCGATGTTTGTGTCCCTGTGAAACTAAAAGTCAACACGTTGATTTATTTTAACGTTACGTAACATACTTTACTTACATTCGACTCCTAACCAAGTACTGTTGTTCCCTAAACTTAACTGGGTAGTTTTGTTGACGCCATGAAGGTGATGTGTGGTATTTGGACACATCTGTTGGGTTGGTGCATCGCCTGCATGCAGAATTGGACTTTGTTGTATATGCTGACTGCACGCAGTTTGAACGTGTAAAGTCATGTTATTTGTAGGGCTGGGTGATATGACGACATGTATCATCAAAATGATATATATCACAACGTTAATGACGTCTATCATCCGACAGGGACATGTATTTAAACTGGAAGACATGCTCGTATATATTATACAAACTGCTGTGCATTACTTTTCATATGATATTGTATATGAGAATGTGTTGGGTTATTTCATATAGATTTATATATTCATTGAATTACCAGGAAACGTGCTATATCGTGATATATCATTATCGATATGGGACAGAAGATTTTGGCCAGCCCTAGTTATTTGTATGCAGATTGAAGGGACTTGGTTGAAAAAAGGCTGTGGGGTGACTAACCATGAAAATACTTTTTTTTTTTATTATCGCAAAAGAACAAACTGCACTGAGATTGAGCTGCTGTGGTTATATCTATAATTAACGTCACAGAAGCTTTAATGAGGTACTTCATAGAATTTGCATGCAAATAGCAGTTGTTTGTCTCTCCAGCAGCGGTTTAGGTTTAAATGTGTGTCTGTGTATATTTGCTCAGAGGGCTCCCTGGACATCAGTGCAACTGTTTGCATTTGCCTTCCGGTGACCTTAGTCAGTGTTTGTGTCTTGCGGCTCAGCGTGCATGTGCAGCAGCACTGTGGCCCTGCCTCCTCCCGCCCTACAAAGCCAGATACACAGAGGAGAGAGGTGAGGCCAGGGGTCACTGCCAGACTCAATCCTGAGGCCGAGGCCACGAGGAGCCCACGCTATCCACAGCTGTCCACACGCCAACCAGCTGCCTCCCCATCACTACACAGCCTATATGCTCCAGCTAGCTAATCTGACTCTAGCTGTCTCCTCTGTCCACCGCCCCCCCCCTTCTGCCTCTATCCCTCTTTCTGCTGAGCTAAACGCCTTGTTTATCCCTTTTTTCCCTCCTCTTCTCTCCTGTGGGCGTGTTTCCTGTGTGTGTTGTGTTTGCTCAGATCTCAGAGATATCATTCCAGTGAGCCATAAAATTGAATAATGATGTGTTTCTGTGACTGTCTGCCTCAGCATTTAATTTCTTCAGAGTGGTGGGAGGGGAGCCTGAGGTGAGGATGAAAATGACATCAATTAATAAGGTACAAAAAAAGCAAATCCTATTATGCAGCTGAATGTTTAATCTCCTCCAAACACTATGATGCTGCCAAAGCATGTCTGACTTTATGTTGGCCTGTCACACAGAACTACATATCCAGAAATGATGCTGTAGGACGTCTCTGTTAAAATAGACCTCTCTTACTATCTAGGTTGCACATTTAGGATCAGTGGGCTGGATCAGCAGCTCATGGACCGCAGTGTAATAAAATGAGCATCCTTCTGTTTCATTGCACTCCACAAATGAGGAATGCGCGATATTTTCGCCGTTCAGTGCGCTAGCTGTCCCCATGTATCCATGTTATGCGTTGTGGTAATTGTGCCCACGGATATAGCGCGTGGGGAGGCGATACATATATGCTATATAATGTTTTTCGCGCCGAGACAGATGGTGTGGAGGAGAGCGCACGGTCATTTATGATAAGCAGGGAGGGAAGGCCATTTATCTTACCTCAACGCTGAAGTGATGATCCTCCTCTCCGGACACAGCACACGAAATCCAAAGCAAAAAATGCAAGCAGAATGCTGCCGCGTAAAAGCAATCCGATGGTTTTCTTTTACTGGAGGATACTAAGGTCATAATGACCTGTTTTTCCCGAGTGTTTATTAGAAGAAGCCGCCCGTCTGCTTTGGCTCTTGTGTCAAATGGAAATCATCGGGCGAGCTGTCAAGGCAGATGAAAACGAGAAAAGGCCCCCCGCGTTTTGTAAAAAATCCCGATGGTGGCATAAAAAATGTTCCGATGTCAAGCAGAGATAAAGCGGCATGTTAGACCCTCTGCCCTCGCCATTCTTATTTACATCAGGGGCTACATCTATCCAGCAGCATCAATGGCCATGTACAGTACCCAGTCTGCGCAAGATAGGCTCCCTCCCTCCCTGCCTCCCGACTCCACGCCTGCGCTTTGATTTCTCACACAGCGCAGCGCTGCTTGGCAGCATCATGAGAGCTGCCCGACAGACTAGTCCCATTCCTCACAACTGCCTGCACGTTTGACTTTTACATGGCAAAGACCGCGTCTCTGTGCACTGTGCAGCACACCTGTGCAGCGACATGGTGTGATGTTAAATTCCTGACAGTATAAGATCCAGATTATGTATTCCTCTCTGCTGGTGACTTTATAAACCTAAAATCCAAATAATCTCCACACAACTGCGTGGGCACCCTATGATAAACAAAATATAACATGCACCTAACCAGTAATTTATAAATTAATCAGTGATCTTATCTTAATCACCAGGGACTGGTGCTCAAGCACCTGCCCTTTTGCCCTCTGATCCTTTTTGAAAGACATTTTTTATTTTTTATTTTATGTTTTTTATTTTTATTTTTTTAATGTGGCCCATGGCATCAATTCAAAGGAGAATGAGAGAGAGCCTCATAAAAACAGTCCATGACATGACACCATCCATGTAGACTGGGCCAGTAGGCCTATACTGTTTTTGTCTATACACACATTTCCAAATGGTTTCTTTGTTTTCACTGTTGTTGTTTTTTTTTTACAGGCATAGCTTTTTTAAAATACCTTTTTCTTACATTCCCCAGGGCCATACACGTTTTCCTGCAGAGGATCAATCAATCACAGATATAGCCTAAAAGAGACATGCCGTTTCTCTGTATGCACCAAAGTGGCCTGATCTACGAGGCCTACTTTGTAGTTTGGAGAGATTGGTTGGTTTATCATTTATTTATTCAGAAAACAGCCAAATTTAAGTTTTGTGTAAAGACTTCTTGATTTTGAATGGTTATTCAAAGTTTGCACAGCGGCATTGTTTTCTTTCATGTTGCCAATGCCTGTCCTTGTGATACAGAAAGACTGAATTCTAAAGACCTTCGTCTCTGTGTGAAGTCATACAGTCATTTTGGAGAAACCTAGACATCTGCATGAGTGTATGGGTATTGAAATATATAAATATGTAAGATGTGCCACTGGTACGTTATTTTTTTCCAATAAATAATTATGAGAGGGGTGCCCTTTTTTTCCACTTGAGCCCTCGCCCCCCAAAATATCTGTGCACGCCACTGTTAATCACCATTCTGTGCAAAGTTAGACATCAGGACAAACGATGCGTTATCTTGTTACTTATTTTAAAATATCTGCCCCACAGTTTAGCCCTGTGTTGATCTGTGGCCTGCAGACACAGAACAGACGACCCAGGACATTTACAGCTCTCACAGCTCTTTATAGATTTTCTGCAGCAGCCTGCCGCAATCAAAACAGCCACGAGATGGCGGTGTTTCATTGAGCAACATGGCCCTCAGCTGTTTGCTTGCAAACCTTTGAGGGCCGCAGGACGCACTGGAACCTGAATCCACCCCACATGAGCTAATGAGCCGAGGAATTGATCTGACATTGATCTGATGTGACAGGCAGAAAGGGCATATAGAAAGGAGTGAGGACGGAGCTCATGACAGAATCCTTGTCACATTAAAGGTTTTATTTTAAAGAGCCCCTCTCAGGAAATCAAGTTTTTAACCATGTTAACATGTGGTGTTTTTTATTTTATTAAGACATATCATGAGTGAAATGAGCAAACAAAAGTCTAAAAAATCCAGATTCAGACAGACAGGTTTTATGACATCATATGTCTAAGGAACCAATCACATCACTAGCGTAACTATGGCAGCAGTGGTGGGCGGGGCTTGAGGCCAGATGCAGAATTAATTTT
>JAOVVB010206288.1:0-40103 GCA_028570985.1 Heterobranchus longifilis
AGAACAGAGCAGGCCTGCCTTATTGCACCATCCAAATCTTCAAAACTTGTCATTTTCAGCGTGTAGGTTGATAACTCAGAGGTTGTTGTTTGTCTCCCGTAGTGAAGGAACTTTTGGAACGGGAACACAGACTTCCTGTGCAGACAGGAAGTAAGGCTTTATTCCGGCACTGTTTGGTAAGCCCGTCAGACTAGTGGCCGAGGCACCCTTTAGCGTCTGTATGAGCTGCATTCCTACTAACTGCCGTAGTATAAAGAGAGAAAGGCAGCGTAGGGAGGAGGCTGGGGTGGTGGATGCGTCAACCAAACAGGACTTTCACTCAGCAGAGTTTGTGTCCCATGTGAAACCAAAAGTCAACGTTGACTGTTTTTAAGTTACGTAACAAACTTAGTTATTTTAACCCAATCCATGATCTTTTCCAAAACCTATCCAAGTAGTCTTGTTGCCTAAACCGAACCAAGAAAACTGCATGCATGTTTCCTGTGAACATGGAAGTTTTGTTTTGATAAGACAGTATGCATGTAGCGAGCAGAAACTGACACGCCGTCCCTGACACGTCCAAAATTGAGGGGCACCTTGAGCGTCATAGTTTGAACCTTAGGGCCACTGACCAAGTGTTGGTATTTGATGAAGTATTTGTTGTGATGGTGAAATAAAAATCAAGTAAGTACGTTTTTGGCTGTATGATGAGGGAGTGAAAAGATATGGAGCATCATGGTGTGGTCTGAACTCTTTACCCCTCCATGTCTACCTTCCTCTGCCTGATTCCCTCTAACCTTCAGGGGGGGGGATGAAAGCTGGGTGGAGTGTGATGGAGAGAGAGAAGGTGAAAACGCAGATGAAAGTGGAGGAGTGCCAGAGGGTAGCGATGGCCTTTACCATGAACTGTGATGGATCGGGAAGCTTAGACCTGAGCATTGAGAGGAGCAGGTCAAAGAGAGGAGGCAGGTTTGTACCTTGTAGTGCCTGAGATGACTAAAAATTGTCCTTGGTGGCAGCTTTGTCAAAATATCTTCACTACAGAGGATTGCAGCAGCTGATAATCACAGGTGGTGTAATAGGCCTCTAGAAATGAGTGAAAATGTACTAACTTTCATGAAACTTGGTGGAAGGGTGTAGCATGGACTAAGGAAGAACCCATTAAAAAAGGGACCGAATCCAAATCATGGGGCGGATACACAAATTATTTTTCACTTTTGTTAACATTGCGAGATAGGGCATAGAGGACTGCATTGGGATCCCGCGGGACACCACAAATCTTGCGGTTTTAAGTTTGCTGCAAGTGGTGAGCAAGAGGTCAAAAAATAAACTGCGGGTCCCGGGATTTAGCTCGTGCTAACCAGGACAGGATAAGTATGGAGTCAACAAATGAAGTTGAAAAGAAGACACTCTGAGCTGGTGTCTGTATCAGCAGAAAAAAAACAAGGAAAAATAACTAGCTATAAATGTACCAATAAAACTAGATTTGCCATTTTCTCTGAATCTGTCTCCTGTAATCCACCAAAGAGCACAAAGTTAAAGTATTATTATAATTCTATCCAGGTATTCACGCCTCTTCACACCAGACACCACCGTGTTTCTCACTGACGTGAAATGGACAGGAAGGAAAAGTGACATTCTCTCTTTTTTTTGAAAGTCGAGCTGAAATGAAAAATGCATTTTCAATCCTTTTTGATCTACATCTCTGGTCATGTTGTGCACCTATTTAACCATATATGCCGAAACATTTACAAAAATGGCATTTCTTTGTATTTTTATATTTTAAAAAAATCCATTATTTCTTTCTACCAATTTCAACCAATAATATCATCACATCCATCAATCTGCACTGTTAGCATTTAGCAGCACAGAGCTAACTTTAGCTAGCTAGCTAGAAACAGCAGTGACTACCATAGATACACGAGTGACAACGGTGTTGCTAAACTCACACAGACTCTTGAGGTGAAAACAACAGCAGTCATGCTGTCGCGGCTGTAACAATGTGGCAGAGGTCGAGTTCATTCAAGGGACATGTTGCTGATTTTCACTGCAGCATGGGCAGCAGTGGTGCCGCGGCTGCCGGATGACTGCGGTTGACGGGGCAGATGAGCAGGTGGCAGCTGGCAGCACGGACAGACCGGGCGCCGTGACACACTGTCGGTTAAAAATTAAAAGCAACGTTTTCACTTTATCTCTCCCTTGTACTCCTCCTGATCAACAACACCAGGCGAGGGAAGTGTGTGTGGAGGTATTTTATACAGTCCATGGTGGTGTGGAGTCATTGCACGCTAATCCTCTGTAGCTCCGTACTGCACTGAACTTTCAGAGGTCCAATCAAATGCGAAGGATTTGAATTCCTGCGCAAATATTCAGTTCACTGGGTCACTGCACGGAAGCTAAATGCACTAAATAACTTCCGTTTCAGCTTGACTTTAAGATTATCATTTTTCCTTTATTACAGCTGGAAGATTGACAGGAAAGGGGCCAAGTGAGAGAGGGGACGACATGCAGCAAAGGACGGCGGGGCGGGGTCGAACCCGGGCCGCTGCAGTAAGGACTCTTAGTACATGTGTGTGCATGCTCTACCAGGTGAGCTACCAGGGTGACATACTCTTCACAAACACCACTTCAACACAACACATCGCTAAAGTTACTGTGATGTCTTCCTGATTTTAGCAGCTTTTCATCAACTTCATCTGAATTTATTATCATTTTAGGGTGTTTTTGTTTTGGAAGCCGAGTCTCGTGCTGCAGTACCTCTCTCCACCTGAACTGTTAGTGATGTGCTGGTGGGGGCGCTGTTTTACCAAAACACAAATACACTGAAACCAATGGGGGAAAAAATATTTTTTTAAATTTCGCGGGTGCGTGCGGGAGCAGACATACACACTGCAGGCCCACGCAGGGCTCTATAGGGCAAGGCCTCGGCTGACGTCTGTGCCCTTAGTTTGTTACTGTAATGATGCTCTTCCAGTAACAATCAATTATCACTTTGTCAATATTTACCACCTTTAGTGAAGGTGAGGATGATTTATGCAGTAGCTTGAGGAGTGTCAGTTTGTAATGAATCCTGCCTGAGCTGCTAACACACGAAAGAATTTCAGCAGAGACTTTCAGTGTTACATGATATTTCAGGTTTTTACACTCGTGACACAAACAATGTTTTTTGTTTTTGTACAAAAATATTGTGACAATAGATGGGCATCATTAGCATATTGGCAGTCAAAAATGACCAGCAAGAAATTATTGTTAGTGTAAGAACGTATTACATTACAACATTACATTTGACACAAGTCATTATATAATTAGGCTTTTGTACATTTCTGAATCACTGAGATGGGTATTTCAATGCGTTTCTGTAAGATATCATAACTACAAGAATCTTTTACTTATTTTAATTCAAATACTCTCTGTCAGTAAAAAGCAAAATATATGTAACGCCCATCAACTGATCAATGCACAGGAAGTAATGTTACAGGGTATGATGTACACCATGACTTTTACCTAGTCAAAGGTCAGCATCCATAAAAAAGCTCAGAGTTTAACTGAATGACGTGCTGCCATGCAAATAAAAACCATAGTAAACATTAGGTTGTGCGTCATAAAATAACAGGAATCACTTTATACAGGGTCAGTGCAAACGAGTCATTGAGATCATCAATATCATATTATATTCACAGTAACTGAGGCCTAGTCCACATGTACACAGGTATTTTTGAAAACGGCGCACCCCCCACTAGTTTAAAAAAAATGATGGTGTACACATAAGCACGGATATAGAAAATCTTTCCGTTCACACGTAAATGCAAAAACACAATTGTAGCGCTGTAAATGCACTGAGGGATGCCATGGCTTCGGGGGAAACTGTGCTACAACTTCCTCTACTTTGCACTCAGTGACAGGTAACTGTATATACACAGGGCCACACACAGACCTGCCTTATTATTTTCAAAACCACTTGTCTTGACAAACCAAAGGCGTAATCTCCCCTGTCTGCTTTATAGTACCGTGTGCACAAACACTGACAGGCATCAGTTGTCTGTGTGCTTCAGTGTGAAGCAGCTCACTCAAACACAACAGCCATGTCCTTTACATACAAAAGTTCTCTCGCCATTCTTCCGCTACAACCACGTTCTCCAAGTTGTCCCACCAGCCTGCAGTGACCTCCGTAGCACAAGCTCAAAAGTCCAGTTTTGCTGTCCACACCATAGAAAACGGAGATATTAAAAATCTCCACCTCGAGCAGAGTTTTCCAAAAGGTCCATTTACCGTGTCCTTAGATGGCATTTGTGTGTGGATGGGAGGCCAAAACACATAGAAAAAGCTATGTTTTAAAAATACCCGTGTACGTGTGGACTAGGCATGAGCTACACTTTGGAAACAACAAGAAAATTCCCCCTCTGTGCTCAATCTTAACAGACCCACTCACACTATTACCTACCAACAACACCTCTTCACGAACCTTCCTGCATTGCCTCTAATGCTTGTTTCATTGCTCTGATTGGTTGCATCTCTATTCAATTGTGTCCAGAGGCATTTTAGTCTGTGCTGTTGAAAATGGCGCTTGGAAATAAAAAATTAACTGATAGGTTCCAGACTAATACGCACTAATATGTGAATTAGTCTGGTGATGCCAGGCTAGGGTACAAGGGTCTAATATTCAAAAAGTCAAACCAAATTGTCCCCTCCCATAATGTATCGATTTTGAATATTTCTATGCTCTTATAATGTGCATAACATGTAGCACCAGTAGACATTAACTTACAGCGCTACCGTGAACCTCAAACGCATTTAACGAGAAAATACTGACGTTCCAAATCTGGGTTCAAAGGAAAGAGAATAACGGATTAACTGTTTAAAAACTGGGTTTTGATGTTGCTGTGCCCTGCCTTGTCAAATTTTAATAAATGAAACGTGAACTGAAATTAAAGTGAAACTGAAAGTGAACGTCGTCGGCACCAGTTATAAACACTCAAATTCCTTAAAGTCACAGCAGATCGTCCTCAGTGTTTTAATCTGTTAAAATGACAGAAGGCCTTCAGATTTTCCTGTCATTGTTAAATAAAATTTGATCAATGGTGGAAAACATTGTGTAAACACGACCGCTGCTACTCTACTACTCTGAGGTGATTAGTATTTGCCTACACTCATTGCTTTGTTTTGCCTCCAGAGGAACACCATAACGTCATCATGATGTTGGCTGTAAAAGGGTCTGTTGTCTAGGCAACCTCTTGACTCCTTACATCTGTGGACTAATTGTTTTAGTTGTTCCTCCACCTTGAGAATCCAACTGCTCTACTGAGCTTATGCCAAGTAGAGTAATGAGTCAATAGCTGGTCCATTGGGTCCTCTGTACATGTCACAACTGTGAATAATGCACTTGTTTTTATTGCATCGTCCCCAGCATCCACTTGACTGATATTATCTGCCGGTTTAGGCCATTCTGTTTTTGACTGCTCGAGAGAAGCCAGCCCACAAATCCAGTCGATGCTCTTCATGAAGTCACTTGCTAAAAAAAATGCCTTTTGATGCCTGGTCTGCCGGATTTTGTGTTGAGCGTCCATATCTCCACTGAGACCTTCTCTAATGGCAGTATTTGCCTCAAAGGTTCGAAAACGTGTACCTGCAAGTGCAGTTAAGAGTGCTGGAGACAATCCGTTGTGTCCACCGTGTCCATGTTCAGAGCAACTCACATGGAACTCCTTATATTAACTGATGTATTTTTGCAGAGTCTCTGAAGTGTGCAATTCACTTGTTGTCACTGCCTGATCTGTACTGGAAACACGATCCGTTCTACATGTGCAAAACTCAGAGCATGCGTGGAATACGACTATTCTGTGCATGTGGCTGTCATCAATCAGTACTGTGCATGTGCAACTCTCAACACAGATAGGAACAAAGAGAGATGACTCACTCATTAGCTTTTTCCATCATCAGCTCCGGAAAAAACAGTGTTTAATTAATTGAATTAAAACTTTTTAAAACAAGTTTTAATGTCTTCTGGATGCAGTCTGATGAGGGATATGATACAAGTATATGTGACTTATATGATCACCTTTAGCAGATGTATGTGTGAAACATACACAAAATGTAATGCATAGCCTAAAGCTAACCCGGCTAACATCTAGCCAGGTAGCTACAACACTACGTTAGCTGGATAGTTAGCGTTGGGCTAACGCTAGGCTAGTCTAGCACTAGCATTAGCTGTCTGTTTTGTGAACAACTTCAGTCTGGCTCAAGTAAATTTACACTCAAATAGATGTGAAATAATTGCATGTAGCCTAAAGTTCAGAATTTACATTTTAGTTCAGCACAATGGCGGTAATACAACATTTATGGATGCCGTATAACGGCCGTAAAAAAACAGAGAAGATTTTATAGACGATATTTGATGTGACGTCCGTCAAGAAGTTCACGCATGCGTGTACGAGACAAGTTTGCGCACCTGTAGAACGGATCGTGTTTCCGGTACGGATTGGGTAGCGACACGTAAATGTATCATACCTGTATTTACATTTTGGATGATGACGTTTGCCTGGACGGTGGCTCTGAGTGGTCAAACAACTCTCTAAAGGCTTTTGATGGATATGAAAAAATGCTGGAAATCAAACTTGTTTTGAAAACTTTAATGATGAGTCGGCGTAAACGTGATTGGCATGCGTATTTATTTTTAACCTGCGACAATTTTGGACGAAAAGTATGGACTTGGTGTGCAAAGGCCTTTAATCTGAATGCAAAATAAAGCGCTCGCTGGTCCATCTTTGGTCCAGTGATGCATGATTAGGCTGGACCATGCATCAAGAAGGAGCTCTATGAGTTCTTATACATACATACATACATACAAAAACAGGAGGAGGAAGACCAAAAATAAATACATTATTATGCACAACGCACTTATGACGCACAAATATGACATGAATGTCAATCTGGGATAGGGAATGTAGTTGACGTTAAAAGAGCCAGTCAAGGTTTACATGGAGATCTGTCTTTGAACGAACAATATACAGTTGTGGGCAGGAGACTACATCTCCCAGCATGCTGTGGGCACATGGTGATCAGAGAACGGAGCTGAAGAAAGCTGTTGGGGAAAGGAAGGCACTATACTGCACATTCTGTTACACTACACATTTTCAAACCTGATCATTTGCCATCTAATTATGAATGGGACATGGTATTGATCGGTAAACATCAATAAAGTCGATAGAAAAAGAAAGGTAGGGATAGAGGAAAGAGAAAGAGCCGAGCTATTCTTTGGTGCATGTGAGATATTTGGGAAATTCATATCACGTTAGTCTGTCTCTTGCAACCCATCCCCCATACTCTCCCTCTCTCTCTCTTGGATTTTAACTCTCACTTTCTGCCTCTCACAAGAAAGGGGTGGTGGCATAGTAGGACATATTGTAAAAATAGATTGATAGATGTGGTGAAATTTGATGTAAAACAACGGAGACAGATAGAAAGAGAGAGAGTGGGGATAGTTTGGGAAGATGGATGATGTTGGGAATGGGAAACAGAGGAGGGGAAATGGAGAAGCATGTAGACAGGCAGCGAGAGAGAGAAAGTGGGGGTGAGTTCATATTGGGGAGGGGGGTGGTGGTGGATGGTGGGAGACTAGGCTACATGACGTTTGTTTCCATGGTGATGGTCTCTCTGTCTCCCACACGTAGGGAGATGGTGCTTTAATGTGTGTGTGTATATCTGCGTGTGTGTGTAACGGTATTTTGGTCAATAAATAACCAAGCTCTTGTTGTTGGCATAGTGGGCATTTTATTGATACTACAATAAAACCATAGATATGAATGATCTCAGTTTGCACTTTAGATGCTTCTGGGCTTGCATAGTGCACACCCTTGTTTCCTTTGTTGACGTGAAAGATGCTTTTTAGAATACGCACGGACACAAACCAACGCACAGCTAATTCCAAATAAAGACGGCTTTTACTTGTAGCCACGGGGAGAGGTTCTTGTGCACGTCACAAGGTCTTAGATTTTTTTTTTTTATTGAAAAATGCATTCTCAATATTCGACTGTATCTTAATCTAATTCTACACTTTGGAATCCCTTGGATAGGAATACTACATTTGGGGAAATTACATAATCAGTATAAAATGAATCAAAATCTATGCATGCAAATGTATCTTGTGCGTGTTCTGGATTGCAGTCATTTTCAGTTTGAATTGGCAGATCCATTACAATGAATCAGTCCATTTTCCACCTGAGCTCTGTGTTGCTTGCCATCGAGCCTTTCACTCAGTGATGACTGTAATAATGGTTAAAAATAGTACTGAGTGGGCTGACGCCTTACCATTTGGCTTGGAAACACTGCGATATGATGGGAGGCTTATAACTTTATTGAGAATAGCCATATAAAAGCTGCAGTTTGGTGTATAGGACTTGGATATTGAATTTATGGGTAGAAATTCAGGACGGTGTGCAAGCTTTGTGTGTGACAGATAATGTGCATGTGTGCACGTACAGTATGTGTGTGCACATGTGTGTTTATGAGAGATGTGATAGTGTGTGTGTGTGTGTGTGTGTTGGAGAAACAGGCTGATATCTGTGTGGGGCGTGACCGGCATGGTGAGAGGATCCGACTGTCGCGCCGGATCCACCGAGCTGGAGGAGGAGGAGGGGGAGGAGGAGGAGGAGGAGGGGAATGTGGCTTGGGAATGGTCATGAATCTTGAAGGCAATATCGCCATCTGGTGTCTGATTAAAATTAAGACACACATAATACAGTATATGTATCAAATGTAAATGTTAAAATGAAACCGAATTACATTTAGTGCTGAAATACATATAAACACTAATTGCATGATAGATACAATACACCTTAAATATGTCATTTCTCTATATCAAACTGCAGTACACACACATGCACACACTCCCTCATCCTAATTCAGGCACACTACCAAACACTCAATTAAACATGGTGGACCAGCATTGTTCATTTGGCAGATTTCCATGCCAACACTGGAGCAGATGATTCAGAGAACACATTATATTAGGGGAGAGTGGGGTAAGTTGAGCCAATTTTTACTTATGTTGTCATTTTGGAAAGGAAAAATAAGACAGAAGTACAATAAAAAAAAAAGTAGGATGTCTTCTCTCAATTGAAATTATACGAATGCATTGATGACAAAGATCCATGAAAATATGACTTCAGGAATAAAAAAGTGTTCCTGTGGCTCAACTTGCCCCAGGTTAGGGCTAAGTTGATCCGAGTCTGAGGGTTAATTGACCATCTGACTTTTTAAGTTTAAACCTGAGTATAATTGGAAAAAAAATATTTATCACTTTAATTTAATAATACATTTTTCCCTTTAACAAAGTAAATTATTTCTTTTCTTAAAGCTATCTTAAAACACATGAAACCAACCAAATAAAATTTAATATTTTGGATATTTTAGACCTAAAAGAATATAATTCATTCCATCAAGATTCTGTTTTATACCTACACAAGATAAGTTAGGCTTTGCTGCTTTTCTACAATTTCTAACATCTGATAAACCAAACTTGTTGTTGTAATACTACATTGAAATACCATTTTATAAGATTTAACTTCAGTACCTTATAGTTAGCATTTCTGCATTTCTGGTACCCTCGTCTCTAAGTCTATGGTTTTTTAAAAATGTGTTTTTGTTTAGACGTCTGAAATAAGGTCTGTGGTTAACAAAAGCTTCAGAGATTTTAACGTTTTGTTCTGCCACATGTTTAAAAAGGCGGTTGCTATCAAGTGGCTAAATGAGACTACAGAGGTTGTCGAGGACATTAAACTTCACCGTCAGTTTAGTAGTGGCGACGGTGACGTGGGCCGTGAAATGCGACCGTTGATGTAGTTTGTTGATAGACTAACATTAGCTTTTTACTTCTGATGATTGCATTTACGCTTCTAAAGTCATAAAAGTGGTGTTCATATGGAGAGATTATCTTGTTAGACAAAACATGTAAGTATCATAAACTTCGCCACAGAGCTTATTTTCTGCAATGATCCAAAATCCAATTTTAAAAATCCCAGAGGTTTTTTGACGAGGGAACTCATGGCGACGCCAGCTTCCTGGTTGTCCTACAAAAACACGTCGTCCCTTCAGCTCCCCATAGACCTCCATGTTTTGGTCTCTATTTCCCCATTCATGACAACTGTACAGTTGGTGAATTTTTATATAACTCACACATTTATAATATATTAATGGGGCTTTCACACCGCCGCACAGTAACCACCAAAAAGCAAAGCTTTTTTAAAGGTGACTGCTGCCGCTACAGTCCTACCGGCAGAAGTTCAGCACGATGAACTCATACTTCTACTGCCGCGATCAAAACGGCTTCCCCTCGGCCAGCTTCCTCTCATTGGAATGACTGGAGGCGGCGAGTTACCGTGCGGCGGTGTGAAAGCCCCTTAAGCCATATGCATAATTAAAGCCATGGCCTCTTTGAGGCAGGCCGGTGCCTGCGTCCATATTTTTTTTTCACAGCCTATGTTCACCACCAGAATACCAGCCAAATGTCATATATAGAAATTAACATTTTTCAGAGAGCTAAAACTTGAGTGATAAACAATAAATGTTGGTGTCAGTCCCTCTATACATTTTTTTTTCATTTTACAAGGACACTGACACATAATACAGAGAGAAATCCCTCGCGGAGGTGGCAGAGATATGGATTTCTTCATAAAAGATACGCTCGATAAACGTAGCAACAATCAGATACACTGTTATTTGACTCACTGGCTAGACTACACGTACATGCCGATAAAGTTAATTGCATAAAATGACTTCATGACCCTTCTGCGGATATTCCCAGAGATAGGAAACAGAAGAAACGGCGAAGGTAGAAACCATGAAAAAGTGAACTACGACACACAATCAAAACATTACTCCTAGAATGCGTTGAAACATCACACACGGATGCTCTCTAATAGTGGAAGTGCATCTGAGGGTGATGTTTGCCTTCCAGGGTTTCAGACTGGAACATCATTACTTGGGGCGTCTGTATGAAAAACCCTGAAGAGAGGAAGTCAACCAGTGTTTCTCTCTCCCCAGTCCTTTGATGTTCCCTAAAACACGGCATTTATCTGCCAGTTACTCCGCTAGAGCTAATCAGTTATCAGCGAGGGAGAGGGCTTTTATTTTCTCAGGTCTGAAGGAGTGCAGCTCAGCTTTTATCTGTATCTATCCAGCAGATCATGACTGTAAATAATGTGGTTTTTCTCTGTTTGCCTAAAGATTGATGATAATCAGCTCTGAGAAGATTTACAAGTAACTCAGCTGCTTACACTGACAAGCTGCCAGCAGACAATTTTGCCAAAAAAGAGGAATAAATTCACAGAAAAATGAGCTCCGTGCACATTTTGTTCATTTCAGACGGCAGCCATAGCTGAGCGACATTAATAATTACACCTGTGATGATGATGATAGAGCCGTAACCTCATTTCAGCCCCGATGTGGCGACAAGGTTTTCATGTTCTGTCATCTGTGGCCGCGAAATGTCGCATTAATGCATCTATTCCAGCCCAGTCGCCAGAATAAAATGTTGGCATTGTATGTTTCTGCAAACCACGGAAATAGTACATTTCATACATATCACAGCATCTCTAAAGTGCTGCAGTTCAGATCATGTCTATGAGCTGAGTTTCTCATCAGGAGGAGGAGGAGGGGATGGTGGATGGAGTGTAACCTGGGCGAGATGGCTGCTGAGCAGCAGACCACTATTCGAGTATTTTGTAATGAGAGATCGGGACATTTCTACAGAAACCGTGGTTCTGGCGACAAAAACTGGGATTTTTCAGCCCAAAACTTTCCTCTTACTAACCCTAACCAAGGGGGTTTTTTCGTGCCTAAACCTACTTGAGCCGCAGCCTTGTCACAATATAAAATAAAAAATGGAACCGTAAAGAAACATAAAGTTTTAATACATCTGCTACATACAGGGCAGGCGTTTTGGAGCCCTAGGCGAAATCTGTTCATCGTTTTATTTCCCTCTAGATGCGGCTGGGTCGTGTCTAGATGGTAACCCTAGATTTGAACAAACTTGCAAAAACTCTCCAGAAACTTGTTTTCCAATGACCTCTCCATAAGCCATTCGAGATCAATGCCTAACCTTAACCATCTCGCAAGGCTTTTGCAAATCTTGGGTTACCATCTAGACACGACCACGCAGCTGCTGCTGCTGATGGTTCATAGTGTTGTGCCGTTTGCTTACTGGATCATCAGCAGTAGGGCTGAATGATTTTGAAAAAATATTAATTGCAATTATTTTGACTGAGATTGCAATTGCGATATTAGAGGGAATGATCATTTTTACGTAATTATTCTTAGTCCGGGACATCTCAGCAGCACGACAATATTTAATTTAAAATGGTATTTTGACACATTTCACCTTCAACAAATATTGCACCTCTTGCAATTTGAAATTTGCAGTTCGGCGCCCCCTCCACATGCTGGCGCCCGCCTATAGGGCCCATGCCAAGGGCCGGCCCTGGCTACATATGAAATGTAGAAATGTAACGTTTCCGTGGTTTGCAGAAACGTACAATGCCAACATTTATTCTGCCGATTGGGTTGTTTATTCTGATTTTATCTTCAACAATGCAGCCGCTGAACTCCTGCCGCCATTTATTCTGTGGAAGACATTACTAAAATGTATGCATGCATGGCCAAATGAATACATGTAAATTAAGTCATTCATAATCAGTGAATTGAATCTATTTTCATTAAGGCCAAGCAAAGGCCAAATCTTTGCTATTGGGATTCAGAGCAGGATCTGACTCGTTAATTTGGTGGCCTGTAATCTGATTGAATGTGCTGATTGTTTATCCTGAGAGGAAGGGACGTCAGGAATATAAAAAAAAAAACATAATGAAATGTGTATGAATCCACTGCTCACCTCCTCTGAGTTGTATTTATATAAATGACATAAGTGTACTTTTCTTTTTGCATTTTCATCCAAATACAAACACTGACACACTTTTAAGTACTCCACATAATTGGATTAAATCCGAAAATATCAGGAAAGTGAACCTACAAAGTAAAAAATAGATATTAAAGAGGGGAAAAAAAGACATGAGGGTGATTGGGTTCAGCTCAGCCAACATAAAAAAATCATGAAGTCTGCTTTCTTTGAGATTTCCATTTTTTTTGTTAATTATTCCAGGCTTGTCTCATTCTGACTACGAAAACTAATGTTATTATACGAACGGTTTATGAGAACGCATTGATTATTCACGCAATAAACAGTCTGCAACCTCGACTTTGAATGTGTGTAAATGGAAAGAAAAGCCCTGAAAAAGTTACCTTCATGTGGAGACTTTAGAGGAGAAATTGCGCTTTTTGTTCCTGCAAAATGTAGAAATTGTGTTCACAATCACCTCATCAATTAGGAAGATAAAACGGTTATTCAGCGCTATTCTTAATCCACTTTTTTTTGGTGCTTTGTGCTGTTGATGTTGGTTCTTTGTCCGAGCACATCATCTGCTAGGAGGAGCTTTGGGAATTCAAATCAGATCTTTTTTTATAAGCCTCCACCACCACCACCACCACCACTGTCGTCTCCCTTGTTCCTACGCGCCGCACTTGACAGCTTCATGGGTTGGGCAGATGAAGCTATATGGAAACACGTGACAGGGCTTGTAGAAGCGACGCTTCATAAGTGTGAAGACACAGAGAGAAAAGACTGGAGAGACGCTGGCAGCAGCAGCAGCAGCAGCAACCTGTGTCCACAAAGCAAGAGCGCACTCCAGGAGAGACTTCTGCAGACATCTGATAAACTTATGTTACATGTAGAATTTGAAAAAGAAACCAATAATGATGACGAGACTGGTGATTTCATTCTAACACACAGACGCTGGCTGCCTTTTATGTAAGATCTGTGTTGGCTGGATGATGCGCTTCTGACTTGGAATAACGCGCGGTGGTAAAGGGCGATTCTGCGCACTTGGAAAAATTATGTAAGGTAAAAAAAGAAGCACTTTTCTTCTTTTAAATGTTTGATTGCAGCTTTTTTACGTTGTTTTCTTTCTTGTGTTAGTGTTTTAAATGCTGTGTGTTGTTTGTCCCAGCATGAAAGTGTGTTTTCTTCTTTTTTATCGTGCGGATTCCTGAATGCATTCTTGGTTTTTGCACCGGATTAACGATAAATCGACACTCCTGCATAGATTATAAGACTTTCTAAATAGTTTAATATTAAAATAACGCATATATAACATTTATCTAAATTATGTAATATTTATCCCGCTGTGTATAGGCTACCTCTTTACTTTTACAGTAAATTAGACAAAATTTGAGCCTGCATATGTTGTTTTACATAGATTGAATAGCTGTTAGCTGTGTATCTGTTTTTGCAATAGTGTTGCAGTCTGTGCAGGTTCAGAGGAATTGTTTGTCTGATTCTGCACCTTATATAAAAAAAGAGGCGTTTTTATCCTCAGCATTATGTTTCTTTTTATAAGTAGGTTTTCTGTTCTTGAAAAGAAAGCACTCAGTGATTAATACTGTTATGTGTGTTGATAAGTACAGGGTGTATTCGTAAATACACCAGCTCTTTTGGTATATGCCCAATCCAGGAACTCTATAAAGCGTATTTAAAAAGAAAAAAACATCTACAATTGTACGAAACTATCGAAAATTCTAAAATGCAATGAGAAATATTTGCATAATGTGAATCTCATCTTAAAGGTGCAGCATGCTGAAATTATGAAAGGTGCTGCAAATATAATATCCTGTCATAATAAGCATGGGATATTATTTTTTTTAGGTTTTTCAAACATGTCTGAAATGTTTGTCATCAATTTGTAGGTTGTCCAGGCGTCTTAGACTGCAGTATTACCCTCAGACACAGCCATGAAATCTGTGCTGGATGGTGTGGCGGACACCACCTTCCGGACTATCACATCTGGTTTACAGTATCTGGGCTCCAACGACGCCAACTATGACGACCCCCTCAATGATGTAGACTTCAAGGCGGGTTTCTCTCAGCAGAAGCCCTTATCTGCTTTCCGCAGCAACTCCTTCCCGGACAAAGTACCCGCGGACGAGGAGCTCATCCTCAAGGGCATCCCCTTCTTCCCCACCAACGCCACCGACTTGTTCGGCAACCGGAGCACCTTCAGAGACGAGACTAACACGATACAATGCGGGGAGAACTTTATGGACATGGAGTGTTTCATGATCCTGACCCCCAGCCAGCAGCTGGCTGTGGCTGTGATGTCTCTGACTCTGGGTACCTTCACGGTGCTGGAGAACCTGGTGGTGCTCTGCGTCATCTTGCAGTCCCGCACCCTCCGCTGCCGGCCGTCCTACCACTTCATCGGCAGCCTGGCCGTGGCCGACCTCCTGGGAAGTGTCATATTTGTCTACAGCTTTCTGGACTTCCATGTCTTCCACAGGAAAGACAGCCCCAATGTTTTTCTTTTCAAGCTGGGTGGAGTCACGGCGTCGTTCACGGCGTCCGTGGGGAGCCTTTTCCTCACTGCCATCGACCGCTACATCTCCATACACCGGCCTCTCGCCTACAGGCGCATCGTGACACGGACCAAGGCGGTCATTGCCTTTTGCATGATGTGGACCATCTCCATCGTCATCGCAGTGCTACCTCTGCTGGGCTGGAACTGTAAACGTCTCAATTCCGTTTGCTCAGACATATTCCCTCTGATTGATGAGAACTACCTGTTGTTCTGGATCGGTGTAACCAGCGTGCTGGTTCTTTTCATTATCTACGCCTACATTTACATCCTGTGGAAAGCACACCACCACGCTGTGCGCATGCTGAGCCGCACCTCCCAGAAGAGCCTCGTTGTTTACTCGGCAGACGGGACTAAAGTGCAGACCACACGCCCCGAGCAGACGCGCATGGACATCCGTCTGGCTAAGACCCTGGTGCTCATCCTGGCGGTGCTGGTCATCTGCTGGGGCCCTGTGCTCGCCATCATGGTCTACGACCTCTTCTGGAGGATGGACGATGACATCAAGACAGTATTTGCATTCTGCACCATGCTCTGCCTGCTCAACTCCACGGTCAACCCAATCATCTACGCGTTGAGGAGCAAGGACCTGCGGCACGCCTTCCTCAGCTCCTGCCACGCCTGCAGGGGCAGCGCCCAGCAGCTGGACAATAGCCTCGAGTCAGACTGCCAGAACAGAAACGCCAACATTTCTGCCAACAGGGCTGCAGAGAGCTGCGTGAAGACCACTGTGAAAATAGCCAAAGTAACAATGTCTGTGTCGACCGAAACTTCTGCAGAGGCAGTCTAAATTGGCCGTCACAGGGGGGGAAACTGTGTAAATGTCATCCTCCCCCAAACAATGTCATTCAACACAATAAAGCAGAAGTTAGATATCCCAGAGAAAAGAAAAGAAATCCTCTCCTGAAAGTATTGACTCACATCCTCACAAAGCAGCCTGATCTCACGAAAATGGTGCATGAATAACACGTCAATTTGTTGAGGCATTTCGCGTGTTATTACGATGGATTTTTTTTTTTTTTTTGCTTTTCGCGTGTCATTTTACGCCACGTATTCGCACCGAGCTTTCAACTGTAAACACATCTGCGTCAATATTGAACAACTGCTCCGGAAGTGAGTTTACGTCGTATAAAGAGCGAGAAAGGGCGGGAAAGTGGGTGGGTCCAACAAACACAGGACTTTCACCCAGGAGTGTTCGTGTCCCGTGTGTGAAACCAAAAGTCAATGTTGAGTTGTTCATTTAGTACGTAACAATGTTTTTCCTCAACTTAACCAAGTAGCTTTGTTGCCTAAACATATATTTTGTTTGAATTCACAACGTTAACCACTGCAACCGTAGTCTATGGAAAATCAGGCAACACACTGTTGTGCTCATTGTCTACGTGTTGAAAAATCAAGTATATTTGAACTGTCGGGCTTTTGGCGCCTAAAAGTGACGTCAAGGGTTCCTGAAGTGTCCGTATGTGACGAGTCAGGAATGAGAATGACACGCGAAAAGCTTAAAATGCATTAAATTACATGCAAATTATATGTTTCCCCAGGAGATCACGTTGCACATAGACGCTTTAGTGGTTGCATTATTTTCCGTTGGTTCGTGAGTACACGGTGTGCCAAAGTGCCAAATGGTATTGCAAGTTTATAGGAAGGACTCACTATTTGAAAGGATTATTAAAAGACTATCAGAAGTCTGCTGTTTACCATAGACTTCATGATATCCGGTTAGCGAAGGCATATTATATTTTTGTACTGTGAATTCAGGTTTTGAAAACAATATATCTTCATTTATGGGATAAGGGGCTACTGACATTTTTAATTGGAGATGTTTTCTTGTGTCATTTAGACTTTAAAATGTGTCTTGCGCCATAAATATAACAAATCTTTGCGTCTTGACTTTCTACAGGCTTCATGTACATGTTGCATATAGACATTTCTGTGAGGAAATGATAAAAAAAAACAACTAATGACTCTGATTGTTTATTTCCAGAATTGCCATTAAACATGTCACTTTTGTAGCTACTGTTCCTGACAACACTCACAGTGAGTGGCAAAATGTGTGAAGAGAATTTGAGAAATGAGAGGTGATTCATGCTCAAGATTAAAAAAAAAAACAAAAAAACAAAACAAAATCACCACCACAAATAAACTCTAATGAGATGGAGGTAAATGGATTCACAGCTTTTGAGTGTGTCAAATCTGACATTTTCCGTGGCAGAGTGACGATCGTCCCTGTTGTCCATTTCTTTACCCGCTAGCTGTGAGACCTTTTTAGAGTAACGTGTCTTTGTTCAAATGTATACCTAACAACTGTACAGTGTTTTCTTGCAAAAATAAAGTGTTCAAATCGACTCATTCAGCTACACAGCCGACAACAGCAACAACAAGCTTGAACACATCAGATCTGAATTTGGACGCAGTGTGCTGGTCACTACTGTCACAAAGTGGTTTCTGCTTTCATCAAATGTATGATTTTACTGGATTCAGCCTCGTATGTGTGTGATACCTTGTAACTCGGTGATATATTTCCAAGCCTTTTGATCATTGCAGTGAGTTGTTTTAGTGCTACTGTTGCAGCGGGGCATCATTTCGGAAAATAAAAGCAACCCATGCACAGGCCTATAGTGAAGTACTTTTGGCGTAATTCTAAATAATAAAAAAAAAAATATGTCTGCTGTTAATTTTACTTATCTAAACAAAGAAACAAGGGTCTTTGCCATTAGCTGGTAACTTGGGTGGAAGTCTGTGTGTATGCATTGTGTGTGGAGACTCGACAACTGACCTTAACAAAAGAATCTGAGAAGATGTGATATTTCTAATAGATGATAATGATGATGTAGTACTTTTAATCTAGAAATCTCACAGCACAATTGTTCTGTAGACATTTATCTTGGTGTAAAGTTATCCAGACAGCTGTTTATCAGTATGCTTTGCTGCCTCTTGTATTATTGAGTATTGAAGATCAAAATGTCAAACTGTCAAGTGGCTTCTGTACAGTGGTGGCATAATGAGGAATCTATGACTTTAAAAAAAAACACAATCAGTCAAGTGTTTTTAGTATTGCTGTTTTCAAACTTTTGAATAAAGTTGCAGCTGGTTGTCATTTCGCCTGCAGTTATTTGATCGATTATTCGAAACAGGAGGTCGCAGCACATTTTGCTCTAATTCATCCACAATCACTGATTCAGGAGGAGCGGATGCTGAGAGAGGAAGCTCTGCACTGACGGAAACCTGGAGGTATCTGTGATGTTTTAGTGCCCCCGTGTGGAAGGTCTTACATTGTCGATGATGACATTTTTTTAGCTTTCTTAGTATTACAGTGCTTACTTCTTGTAACCCCAAAAGTCTGGCTATGCGAGACTACCCCAAAAGAGACAAATTGCAAGAGAATAGCTGCCACAGCATCCTCTGACAGCAACATCTGCTCCGTTCTTTTCATCTCTTGGCTTAGAGGGATGGGGAAATTGCAACATCTGTTCACACAGATGTCAACAGGATTTTGTTCATTTATCTACCAAATACTCAAATCTGCGAAAAGCCATGAGGCGGGTTTACTCTACCATGTGTGAAAGTATGCAATTAGACCATTTTCTGACATTTTATATCAACGAATAACTGAGAAAACAATTGGCAGATGATTCAATAATGAAAATAATCAAATCTATTGTTTCAGCCAATTTTTTTAGCCAGTTTTCTACAGCACGTACCTCAAAGTAAACACCATTACTTAACTTACGAATTCATATTGTTCATTAGAGCTGCAACAATTAATCAACTAATCAATTGGTCAATCAGATATTTTGATATTCGATTAATCATTAAAGTCATTTTTCATGCAAAAATGGCAGAAAATGCTGTTTTCAGCCTCTCAAATATGGAGATTTCCTGCTTTTCTCTGTTTTTTGGTATCATATTAAACTGAATATATTTGGACTGACAAAACAAGACATTTAAAGATATTATCTTGGCCTTTGAGAGACAGGGATAGATATTTTCTTCCTGACATTTTATAGCTGCAGATTAATCGATAACGAAAATAATCGTAAATTTCAGCCCGAGTTGGGACCAAGATGGGGGAGTCTTATACAGCCTATAGCACTTACACCTCAAAGTATAACACCGTGACATTCATTTATATTGTCCAATAAAGTTTTGCTTTGTATTATTTCTTCTGAACCAGACACATGCTGTTAATTCAAGACCATTGGTATTTGATCTGGTATTCATAAACAGGCTACTGCTGAGAAATAACATTAAATAGCCTACTCAAACATTGGATTTGCATTTTAATCCATTAACTTTAGTGTATTTTCATATGAATTAAATTAGAAAGGCTGAGTTGAGATGCATGGTAACTGTTTCCCAAGTAAGTCCTTGTGGATACTATTGCAATTCTCTTATAGTGTGATACATTTCTGTCTAAAAAAACAAACTAAATATTACATTACCTCTTTTTGTATAAATACGTTTTAAAAATGCCTTTTTACTGTTCGTATGCAAACGTTTTAAGTGAAACTGAAACTTTAGGGGGTTTGTTAGCAAGAAAAACAAATTTGAAAAAAAGGACAGTTTCGACTGTTTTCGGGAAATGTAGTATTCAAGTTGATAAAGCAATGGGCCTGATAGGGAACAAAAACTACAAGTCCCAGCATGAGACTGTTTCTTTGCGCATGCTCACACTCGATCAAATCGAAGGGACTAAAATGTAAACTAGCCTGAGCCGTTGTGGGTGCTACTCGGAGCTAGTGCAGCAAAATCTGCAATCATCCGATTTTATAGCAAATTAACTTCAGATTACTTTGTCCAGATTGTCTCAAGATATATTCGGTAACGTACTCTATATGAGATTTATCAGCAGAAGGCAACGATAGACGAAAATAGTGTGCATTTGTCTGCTGCCCGGAATCGCTGCTGTCGTTTCACTTAGCTAACGTTAGCTAGCATTAGCAGCACAGACCGGGGCCCAGGTCAGTGACTTTCCCAGATAACAGGGGATTTTAGCTTTTCTCTTTTAGTTTCTTATAGACATATTTCAGCGTGATGGCTTGCGGGGCTACTCTGAAAAGGACTCTGGATTTTGATCCACTAATGAGCCAGGCTTCACCAAAAAGAAGGAGATGCACCCCGATCATGTCTCCAGTCTCTTCACCACAGAAATATTTGCGTATGGAGCCCTCGCCGTTTGGGGAAGTGTCGTCCAGACTCACCACAGGTAAGAATTTACATCCACATTTTATATTTCAATGTTATCCAAAGTTCAGTATGGTAAAAATCGTCGTTGTAAACTGCGTAAACAACGTTAGCATTTCCACCGTGTGTACCGGTGTCTGTGGTGTGGTTGAAACAAAACTACACACGTAATTTGTCAAGTTGAGTGTTGTTGTTGATGCTGCTGCCTGTCAATAAACACTTATTGTAGACTATGTGATATAAATCTTTATTGCCTAGTTGTAAATTCGGCATACACTTTGTATTTGTTGTCTTTATATGTAGTATAAGTTTTACAGGGGTTTGGGGAAGTGTGGGGATAACAGGAAACGAGAGGTTTGTGATGCTACTGTGTAACCATTTGTGCACAAAGACTTTATTTAGTATGAGGAAAAATGCCACAACATTTGTTCTGATTGGTCTACAGTCTTGAAATCTGGTATGGACCTACTTTGGGCAAGTATCCAACAGTACAACTTCGACATTTTTAGATCACATGAAACATCACACTTTAATCAGTAGTCAAAGTCGGGATTGTTTTTTAATGAGGGAAAACACAAGCATTATTAAATGTCTTGTCTTTCATATGACATTTTTTTTTCACTGCATATGTGCACGCATCTTTGATATTCAACTTGTTATGAGTTCATAGATACCAAATACTTGATTGTGCTCCTTGTAATTTCTGAGATACAGCCATTTTGTTATCATACTATAGTCTTTGGGCACATGGGACTACTGTACAAAGATGAGATATAGTAAGAAAAACTCACTTTTCAGCCAAATGGTCTGGCAGATTTTGAAATTTTCTTCAGATTTGTGCTTAGGCAAACCCAGAGAGCACTTCCACCAAAGGAAATTCAAATTTTCTGTATTGTTCGTATTTGATGCACACTGAATTAGAGAATGATTTACACTGTCTCTTTAAATGTCTAAAGTCACGATGTGTCTGGATACATCAGCAAGGCCACATGAAATGATCAAATGTGTAAATTCAGCTTTGTCTCCACACAAGTGCAGCACCTCTCTGTGGAGATGTCACTTCATATAATGGAGAAAATGTTTTTTTTTTCTTTCTGTTTCAGAGCAAATTCTACACAACATCAAACAGGAGTACAAGCGGCTGCAGAAACGACGACACCTGGACAGTGCTTTCCAGCAGGCAGACAGCTGCTGTCCTCTGGACCTGCCGAACGTTCACAGTGGATCTGCCCTACCAGGTAGCTACCATCTTAATGAGGATATTGAGTAGTTTTCACAAATCCATCAACTTAACACAACTGTTACATACCAACCATTTTACTAATCAACTCAATCCAGGGTTCATACAAAGTCTTGAAAGTTTAGAAAATGCTAAATTCCAACTGTTATGTTTTCAAGGTTAGGAATATGCCTGAATTTGAATTCACTCCTTGAAAAGTGCTTGATTTTCAACATAATCTGATGTTTCATCGACACAATCACTCATGTAAACATTTCCACCATAAATTGATGCAGAAAAACCAGAAAGTAGGAAATTAAGTGCTTGAAATTTTTTCTGGGGAAGGACCCCCCCCCACTGTTGAAATGAAACCTGAGTCATTGATGTAGCTTATGGTAGAAGCATAAATATCAAGGAGGAAATGATTTAGGTACCTTGAAAGTGCTTGACAAGTGCTTGAATTTTACTCTTTAAAAGCTGTATGAACCCTGTAAAACACATGTTTGTGATCTGGTTGGTTTAGTTCCTGGTTAGGATGACAACGTGGATACTATTAGCAGACCACAGCATGTGGTTACAAGCCTGTTATTCAGACTGAATGGTCATTTTGTCACCACTTTATAATTCAGTCTGACATTACCTTCTTGTTAACTGTAATTTGATTTTGATATTGCAGATAGATGAGGAGCATAAATATGTTGCCATACCTGCTTGACAATTTAAAATCCAGGGTATTGCCCATATTCTGTTTTCTTAAACATAAAATTCTGAGTTTCTCAAATTAAATTGATCATACAAGCAGAGTGTTTTTCATGGCGTTTGGAGGCAAAATGTTTACCGCTGTGTGAGCAATGCAAAAAGTATGGCGTGCGATTGAACACACACTCATGCAAACTGCCTTTACAGCTGTACGTCAACACCTGCAAAACAGCTCTGCCCCAAGTGCCTTATAACTGATCCAGACATCCGTCACCAAATTAGTTTGAAGGAAATGCGGCAATATCTTTGAATTGCAATTGCATTTGAATAGCATCACAAACAACCAAATATTAATCTTGTCTGAACTAGTGGTCGACCGCTATGGGTTTTTCAATGTCTGATAACGATATTTAGAGAGCAGGGTGGCCGATGGTCCATTTATAGTGCATATTTTTATTTATTTTTTCTTCATCTGATAAAATAGCCTACGGCAATTTAAAAACAATAAATTATATAATAATAACAACACATGACACAAAATTGCTGGCCTTAAATTAACATTTATTTAACAATTACTCAGCAGATAGCAGCATCTCTTTGTTTGTGAAATGTATAAACTTACATAAATAAAAACAACGTGAGTGCACAGGACCACCAAGCAGCATCTCTTTGTTTTGTAGATCTGCAGACTCTTTAAATGTAAATGTTGTGCGTCCGTTACATGCCCGCCAGAGCGTGAGGATTTTGGATGGAATGCATAGTGGATGTTTTTAAAAGTTGGAGTAACGCCTTTTCTCCCGCTCTAATGTCGCTCCGGTATCGCTCACACCGTGAGTTCGAAACATGCCCGAGCATGACACATGCTCACATAGTACATGCAGATGAACTGCGTGCACGCCGCAGTGCCCAGAGCCCCGCCGGCCTCCGGTAGACTCCTGGCCGGTGGTTGAACGAGGAGCTGCGGCTCTCTGCAGAGCGAATGTCAGAGTCTGTCTCCACCACATCAAGCTGCGAGGCTGTCAGTTGTGTGTCTGCCTTCATGCTCTGTGTGCAGGACGGCTGATTTAACCCTCCCGTCCTCATCAATATAGCGGCATGTCATGTAGATCTCCGCTGTGAGTGCTGCCCAGCAGTCGACTGAGAGCAGAAAAAAGAAGCTTAAAACCTGCCTTGGTAGTGCAAGTTAACTAGCAGTTAAATAATAGATTGTATAACCTTTTTTTTTCCTTTTATCATGCAACAATCTTTTTTATTACCTTTTAATTTTGATAGTAATAATCAGTCAAAATGCTTAATGTCAGTTAACAATTACCCCTGAATATCTACTGTAATATGAGCCTGGTGATTGACTCTCCTGACAGGTACGTCCTCCGGTGCCTCATCTCCCACCAGGAAAGAGCAGCCTTTATTTTCCCTCAGACAGGTTGGGATGATTTGTGAAAGAGTGCTGAAAGAGCGAGAGGACAAAATCCGCGAGGAGTACGACGAGATACTGACGACGAAGCTTGCAGGTATGATTTTTTTTAAAATTTATTTCTTTATTTGTTTATTTTTTAACGGCACATAAAACAATTTGTAGTGAGTAATCCATACCGTGTGCCAATAAGTGTTTACTCTTCCAACAGAGCAATATGATGCATTTGTCAAGTTCACACATGATCAACTGATGCGAAGGTTCGGAGAGCAGCCTGCCAGCTGTGAGTATATTTATTATTGCCAAACACTTGTAGCTCATTAATGGTCTCTACAGAACTCTCCTCTGTGTTTGTCTTTTTAGTGATTAGTGTTAATGAATTGTAAAATGTAAAGAGAACAACATTTGCTGCTGAATGTTCTGAATGAGTTTTAATGGGTTTTCTGAATGGGTTTTGTTTTTTATCACGATCCATGATAAAATCGATTATCGTCCCATCCCTAGATATATGAAATGTGTTAATATTGAAGAGTCGTCATGCTCTTGCCTTGTTTGTCCTCCACAGATGTTTCCTGAGTGTCAGCGTCTGATATTGAAGAATACAATTTGCTGCAAGCTACTGGGTGGGTCTAGTTGGACTTTTCTCCTAGCTGTGCCATATCGCCTCTATGTGGACTCAGTTTGTGGCATCCACGTTTGCTGTGTCGACCAGAGTTGGGAGGGCTTCCTGCTGCCAACTTGTTCCGGGACTCTCTGTGACTCTACCAGTGGCCTCTTAAACTGCCGTGTCAATATTTATTTGGCTTTGTTCTGACGCCTTCGTAAAAGGCTGACTGCCACCACACACTTGGCCTTTTGATTTTATTTAGTTTTTGTCAAATTGAGTTATTTCACAGAGAGGATGTTAGTTGTGCAGCTTCTCTATGTGTACATTTTTGAAAAAGGGATTGAACATTGACAAACCAAGACCGCCTTCAGACTGGACTCCAGGAGCAGGCATCTTGGCTTTTTTCAGCATTTTTTAAAACTGTACTGGCAATTACTGCTATTACATTTGTATACACTGTATTTTTTAATTTTTTTTTTTTTGCTTGACATTTGTTCATTGTACCAAAATTTTACGATTTTTATTTGCTGTAGGCATAAAGGGGCTTTGATTCAAGAAAAGCGAACAAATAAAGTGTTTACACAAATCTTGGCATGGCAGTTTGGCATGATTTTTCTATTTGCAAGCACCACTGTTGACACCATCTTTTGAAGGGATCACAAATTTCAAAAGCTTTGCTGTTTTTGCCACCACAGTGCCACGAAGGTGAGTGGAATTTAGTTTCTTTAACTTAAATGTCCCAACAACAAAGTCTCTTTCCACAAACTGCATTATTTGGGATAAATCCCAGATCTTATCCCAGAGTTATTTCAAAAAGGGGACAGTGTCGGTTGTTGCAGTTTCAAGATTTTGGTTTTATTTGAAACTTTTAATACCATCTTGGTTTTAAACTCACCCTACAAGAGAAATTATCTTATACAGTAGGTGGGCTTCAAAACCTAGAATTCGCGCATTGCTTGAAAAGTATAAAAAGCACTGCTATTTTTTCTTTTTTATATCCAATGTGTATTTTTTATTTTGTAATTAAAATAAGGTATACAGCCAAAAAACACAACTTGCCTTCCAACAACAGTAACAAAACGAACATACAAAAAAAGACTCGTCTTGATGAGCCCTTCTCCTTAGTTTAATTTTAAATGTGATTTTAGATAATTTCATATCTTCATTTCATTCGGGTTTTTGTTTGTTGCCAAAGAAACGTCAAGTTAGGTGAAACCGCACCCAACAAGCCGTTTTAAACTCCTAATAAATAAAAACTAAGGATATGTTTGTGTTTTCCTATACTTTATCTAGACCGGATAGGCGCAACTGTCGGGAGCAACGAAGAATATAATCAAACGAACCCATCCTAGTTTATGACGTCGTTAGCGAACGAAGCCTGTGATTGGACGAGCTGACAGGAAGTGGTGTGGCTAAGGCGGAAGTACAGTAATTACGCGAATGTGAATCAGGTGTATATCATGCATGGCTATAAATCCATGTAATCACGATGTGAATGGTCCGTATATCATTTAGTTGTTGCTAATTTTGCAACACATTTATCACTATATTGTGTTTGCATGTTTGCGAAACATGTCGTGTTTCTTCAGAAGAAGAATAGCAGCAAAGGTAACGAAGCTAAACGCTCGAACGCTAACATGCTAATGCTAACTTAGCAACATGCCATGACCCTGGAGCAAGTACAGGACAGTTAGCCTCTGCTCTATAAACGTATATTGTTTGTCGAAATGTTGTACCTATTTGTGTGTTTTGGTGTGTAGCTGGGTAAGACGCTGCAGCAGTCTGAGGATGCCTTCATACCAGCTCTGTCAGCAGTTCCAGTTTTTAAGAAACAGTTAAGTGTGTTTGACATTAACTCTGTGAGTCCTCTGAGGCAGATGCTCTGTATGTGTGTGTGTGTTTGTTAAAGCTCCCTGAACTTGTGCTCCTCAGGCAGAGTGCAGACTTCAAGCTGTCAATCGGCACATTACGGACCAGTGGGATTTTACCATCCAGTGGTGATATTCAACTGCAGACAGACAAGCTGGCCACTCAGGTAAAATTAATCTGGGAGGAAACATGGGTAAAGTCTGTTGTAAGATCACATATGCATTTGCATGATACAATGTATTGAGGACATACACCAGTGGATGGGGACAGATGTTTTTTGGTGCCTAATAGGGCTGGGCGATATGGCCAAAATGTTCTTTACCGATATAGCTCATTTCATATCTCGATAATATATATCACAATATAGCATGTTTTCTGGTAATTTAATAAATAAATAGTCTATATGGAAAAAAAACACATGATAAAGCCTATTTTTGTATACTCCTGTGTAGGGTTGCAATATTCTGGGAATATTCAAAGTTGGAAACTTTCCATGGGAATTAACAGGAATAAACTGGAAATTTTGGGGTATTTACTTTGTCATATACAGACATATATATACACATTTTGTATCAAAACTTACCTGACTGGATGTAGTCCATGGGGTCAAATACAGTAATGAGGCCTCAAAAGCTCTGCAGTAGTGTGCAAGATGCTAATAATCTGTGCATGTGATGAAGAATGCACAGTGCACAGTTAACTTCAGTTAGTATAAATTACCCCAACATTTCCAGTTTATTCCTAGTAGCCCTTTTAATGTCCGCACTAACAAAAAAGTAAAAAAATGTTCTTTGCATTTTTTATTTCCTTGGGGCAATAATAACAACAATCAATGTTTTAAATGTATTTATTTATTCATCTTTTTTTTAGGGCGCCATGGTTGTGCAGTGGGTGGCCTTTTATTGTGATGTCATTGCTTTAGACTTTGATTTTACTTTAGCTAACAACGTCCGGGAGTTTGCATGTTCTCATGGATGGATGGAATGTTTTTCTTTTTCTTTTTTTTTTACAGACAGGTCTTTTTGAGATGTGGCTTCATGATAAACGCATCAAAATACATAAAAATACCAAAAACAACTCAAAATTTGTTCTGCCAAATGGTAGAGCGGTACCTTAATATTCACATTAATTCTCATATATTCCCGTTAATTCCCTCTGGTATTTACTCAGAAGATTGTGGGGTAATTGCAGCTCAGTCAGAAAGCTGCAGCCACACTTTTAACTGGAGCTAAGAAGATGGAGAACGTCACTGTACATCTGTCTATTATTGCATTGGCTTCCATGTAAAGCTGCCTTTTGTTTTATGCTCCTAGTTGCTGGAATAAACTAACCTGCAATATTATTTATGGGTGCACCTTCCTTTGGTTCAATGATTATTTTTTCCCCTTTTCTTTTGTTATTATATTCTATGTAAAGAACATTGAGTTTACCCGTGTGTTATGAGACATGTAATATAAAAATAAAATCCAGGAATTGATTTGCTAAAAACCCAAGGCACTCTGTTGAGCATGCTCAAGGTTTAAAATAAAACAACTGATTAACCTTGGGTTCCTTTCCTTGGAGTTTTTTGCATTTACACAATTTTTAGCAAATCAATTCCTGGATTTTATTTATATTTTTGTATCTTTGCCTGCCTCACTTCCAGCACTTCCCCCTTTCCATTGTAAACATGTAATATAAAGTTTGCTTCGTCATTTCACCTGGAACCAAAATCACAAAGTTAACTGAGTATTCCTCTTACTTTATGTTTGTAGATGCACTCTCTATTCTGCTTAATATAATCCTGAACTAAAACAAACCACAGAGCCTTGTATTTTAATTGAAATGTACTTTGTGTTTTTCAGTTGAAGCCGGACAGTGTGGTGGAAGACATTTCTTCTGGATATGGAGCGATCAACTTTAAAGTGAATCGCAAACTTCTAGTCCAGGTTAGTCTGTTTTTCTTCTCCACTGTGAAAATCTCGACTGTTTCTGCTCTGATTGTAATCGGCTCTTCTAACTCTGTTTTAGAAAATGTTGGAGCCATTTGGAAATCAGCAGGATGAGAAATTTGGTTTAAATAGTGAACTTTTCAATTCTCTCAAGAGAGGGACAACATTAGTTGAGTACAGGTATGTTTGTTTATCTTCTTTACCGACACCACATGTAACGTTTTCCCTTTATAGACATTTAATGTGTTTTATGTTCCAGCTCTCCAAATATTGCCAAAAAATTCCACGCTGGACACTTAAGATCTACAATTATTGGTGAGTTAATTCATTCAGTAACTAAAGCCAAAATACTTCTATTGATTAATATGCATGTGAGCTGCACTGTAAACTACATATCTGCAGGTATTAGCTCATTGCAGATATATCTGTGCCTGTCTATATGTCAGCCGATAAATGACAAGAAATACAAGTACAGAAATGGCAAATATATGTTTTAATCATTTTGTAGATTGTCAACCAGAGAGTAGTTTATTTTTCATCTGTAAAATGTCCTGTTACACATTCTTAAATTTATGTTAGCATTGTTCCATAATTTAACCCCAACAATAGAAATACATCTCCTTTTAATCTCTTTTTTTGCTTTTTGTACAGTAAATTTACAAACGTCTCTCCTGCATTGATAAAAACCTTTGTACACAGTCTGGGAGAGTCTTTAGCTCTGAACATTATTTGCATTATTTTTTAATATACCAAGTCATTAAATGTCATAACGTGATTTTATAAACAGTGGATTTGTGTGATCACAGTAACCAGTGTTATTAATAATAACTCAAATGTTACTATCTTTATTGGCCTAATAAATCCTGTATCTGCCGGGCTGTACTGTAAACATTAAATGAACTGTCTCCAGGTAACTTCATCGCAAACTTAAAGCAGTCTCTTGGAAACGACGTTATTCGAATGAACTACCTGGGAGACTGGGGCATGCAGTTTGGTGAGTAAATCATGTGCAAAGTATTCAACAGGTGCATAAAGTCCCCGAGGCTTCTCTTTGACTTTTGTTGAGGAAACCAGTTTTGTGTTTCAGGTTTGCTGGGAGCTGGGTTTGGACAGTTTGGATGTCAGGAGAAGCTGAAACAGAATCCGCTGCAGCATTTGTTTGAGGTGAGTTTGCATGTTTGGATAAAGACTTTTTTTTAATGATGGTTTTCTTTATTTTTGTGGCATGCGCACAAAGTGCCCAGCCCTCATGGTTTTACAAGACACCAAAAGTACAGTTGCAGTGTTCAAACATTTCATTTCGTTACAAAATTACAGGTTATTTTACGGCTCGGCCTTCAACAAAATATTCTGCCTTCTCTCCCAAACTTGGCAAATAAAATCTACTACAAAAACACCAACACACACCAACACATAGTTGATGTTCTTCCTCCTTGTTGTAGCCTTGGGTTGAAAATGTGATTGTAGATCTCAGGCTGTCCCCTGTTCGTCGATTAGTCGACTAATTGGTGGTTTCGGTCTTAGTTGACTAAGATTTCTTTCGTCGATTAGTCATTTTTTTATGTTTTTTTCATGCTGAATGACTTATTCCAAGAAACTTATAAGGCTTAGGTGCAGAACCCAAGCTGTTTTGGGCAGCATTTAAGAAAAAATGTTAAAACTTTTAGCGTTTATTTTCTGCTTTACTTTTTCCAAATTTTTTCCACAGATATGGTAATAATAATGGTCCAAAATGATGTGAAATTGCATAATTTTAATTGGAAAATGTTCTTGGGGTAGCACCTCCAAACCATCCACCAAATATGCACACCTACGTCTTCCACAAACTTAAGAAAAAGCTGGCATAATTCTTTGTGGAGAAACTCAGTTTTACGGATCTGTCGATTCAATCAACTAATTGATTAGTCGACAAAATCGTATGAGTGTTAGTCGACTAAGAATTTCTTAAGTCGAGGAAAGCCCTATGTAGATCTGATTTTTTC
Source organism: Heterobranchus longifilis (assembly GCA_028570985.1). NCBI lineage: Eukaryota > Metazoa > Chordata > Actinopteri > Siluriformes > Clariidae > Heterobranchus > Heterobranchus longifilis. Next base: position 30,337 of record JAOVVB010206288.1, read on the forward strand.
GATACCATCAAATGTGGATGTTGTATTGTTTAAAATGTGGTATTGAAAAAGTAGCAAAGTATCGATACTTTTGACAACCTTACCACACACTGGCCTTTATCACAGAGACCTGTGTGTGTTAATGGTCTCCACCACCAACAGATGAACTGAGTCTTGTGTTACGTGGTCTAAATGCTGTTAAAAAGTCTTTTCTTCAACATCACTGCACCATGCTGGTTTCTGTCAGTATTTATTGTTTTTGTCTTGCAGGTTTATGTTGAAGTTAACAAGGAAGCAGAGCACAATGAGGATATGAAGCGCGCTGCCAGAGACTTCTTTAGACAGCTGGAGCAGCGTGAGAGCGCCGCGGTGTCGTTATGGCAACAGTTCAGAGAGATCACCGTGGACGAATATCAACACGTTTACAAGGTGAGAACTGAATGAACAATGCACGCCCATGACCGAAACTCTGATTATAAACTATAATCAGCAGATTAAATATAATAATGTGTTTTAATTTCAAATGTTTTCAGCGGTTAGGAGTCCACTTTGATATTTACTCCGGAGAGTCCTTTCACCAGGATCAGGCCCAGCAGGTGGTGCAGCAGCTGCAGAGCCGAGGCCTGCTGAAAACCTCTGAGTACGTGACCCTATGATGTTTCAGGTAGTTCAGAAACTTTGTCTGCATTACATAGTTTGTCCACCAGAGAGCACTGACACGTTGATTTGTACACTATATCTTGATCACAATTCTCTAAAAATAAGCAGAGTTTTCCAGAACCGCCAGCTGCCAGCCAAACAGCTGACTACTCATTTAAGTCCAGCCGGCTACTTTATTATATACACATTTTAATTTAATGAACAAATGAATGAATGATCTTTATTTACACTGCACTTTTTACAGCAATTCATTAATTCATGATTCAGTAGATTCACATGATTTGAGTCAAGTGATTCACATGTTTTGTTATTTTAGAGTTATTTTTGGCCCAGGTTTATTTTATTAATAAGTTAATTTAAAACTAATACATAGGCTGGATAAGACGTGTTTAAAAACATGTCCCCCCCTTAAAATAACTTTGTGTCTTTTCATTGAATATGAGTGCATTTATGTTTCTAGTAAAACAACACATTGACCATGGCATGTTTTAATGAACCTTACAGTGAAGGTGTCAATAAATAAATATGTTCTAATGATTCTTAATCAGAAAAGTTCTGATCAGTCAGGAATAGGTGTGGTTTTCAATATTAACAGCTATTTACAGACTGTGTGGGCTAAAAGGCACAAGAAGCCTAATTCTCCTTTACAATAATTCACTACATGTTTATAATCAGGTAGGCAAAGTTTTTCAAATATCCAATAATTAAGATATTAAGATCAGTGTATATGATGGAATAGTGGCATTAGGATGTGCTAGAGGTCACCAAATTTGGGCTTTTATGGACAAAGTGTTTACCCGGGTTTTTCCCACTGGCTGGCTACTCCATATCTTGTGGATAGCCCTGTACAAGAGATTCTTATAAAAATTGATATATTGTTGAAACTTTTTTTTATACTCTCAAATGATCAATATCTGTATCAGCCTCAAAGATACTCAGTTAGTAGCAAGTTTTGAAAAAAGCCTGAGATTTTCACTTCCATTTGGCCTATATCACTACTTAAAATACTACTTAATTATTTAATATTATTAGCATCTATTGAGAGACAAGAGTCAAGTCATTACAGTTGATTATATACTGTTAGTTCTGATTTAGGTTTCTTTTTCTTTTAATTTTTTATTTGTTTATTTCTTTTGGTTTTTACCATTTACTGTGGAACTCTGTTCACTGTCGACCATTTATTGTTGGTTTGTTGTTGATTAATGTTGTGTGTTGACTGTTGATTTGTGTTATATTGTATGTGAGTACAGAAGAATAGTCGTCACTACGGTTATGACTAATGGGAATCTGTAATTGTAAAAAGAATTGTATGAATGCTCTTTCATTGCGGTGTTATTGAATGAACGACCCTGAGCTTACATGGACGTGTTTTATTTACAGGAAAGGAACGGGTGTTGTGGATCTGTCCCCTGCTGCAGACATGAGCAGCGTCTGCACGGTGCTCCGCAGTGACGGCACCACCCTCTACATCACCAGGTCAGTGCTCGGAGAAATGCTTAATTAAAATCTGCAACAAAATGTTTAAATTTAAAAAGAGAGAGACATCAAAATTGAGTTATCAGATGAATATTTTTGTTTATCTTATGGAGTTAGTTTATAAAATGACTCACAGTTAGGCCTCACCCCCTTTAAAGTATTTCTCTAAGCAATGCTCTGAGAATAATAGTAGAATTACAAGGACGCTAAAAAGGGGCCTTTTCCAGCCCCCCCAAAAAATGGAACTTATGGTGATTTATATTCTTTTTCCATGTGTTAAAAAGGTGGTTAAAGGAGAATCATTATCTTTTAATCAAACAACTACAACTGTTCTGTAAATACCATTGTGATGACTATACAGTATATTGTGCAGCCCTAGTGTGTATCAGATTTCAAGTCAAATTAACTTAAAGAAATGCATAAGAAATTATTTTCGAAAGTGGAAGTGGCAATAATGACATATCTTCCATTTTCTGCATTTCAGAGACATTGCTGCAGCGATTGACCGAAAAGAAAAGTATCATTTCGATGAGATGATTTATGTGGTAAGGAAAGTTGTGCACTCTCTCTCTCGCTTTATATTAAACTTGGTACACTGCTGTCCCTTTAAAGATGTGATGGAAAAGTTGGAGAAACTTTGCATAAACAAAGCACTTTTATATACAACATGAGCTGCAGTAGTAAAGACAGGGACATGTCACGTTTAATTGCAGTCATAAGTGATGAGTACATTATGGGATTTAATGATGGAGCTTTAATTATCTTCAACATTATAGTTTTTTGCACTCATTCATAGAGCTGGAACAATTAGTGTATTAGTCAATTGACAACTATTTTCATAATTTATTAATAATTTAAGTAATTTTTCAAGCAAAAATCACAAACATTCCAAGTTTCAGACTCTAAATTGTGAGGATTTGCTGCTTTTCTTTTTCTTATGTGATAGTACACTGAATAAAACAATGTATGATGTCACCCATGTTGCCATTTTTTCATCCCCTTTGTTGGCAGGAAGAAACAAATATGCACAACACACCAAGCATGATAACACAAAAGGGATGTGTGTATATTTGTTTACCCACAGTCTGAAAGTCATTGATTTGAATGTGTATGATGATGTGGGCCCTGATAGATCATGCTCCTGAAGGCCTGTCTTGTTTCCTTTTACACTCTGCACATTTATCATATGAGTGTTTGTTGTTCTTTTTCAGACGGATAAAGGTCAAGCCAATCACTTCCACCAGTTGTTCCAAATCCTGCTCGCTATGGGACATTCTTGGGCTGACAGGTACGCACACACACACACACACACGGTAGTTGTTAATTAGGAGAGTCAAAGAGCAGTTTTGTAAAATCATTTGGTTACTTTTCACACTCTGATAGAAAATCACATTATGTTAAAAATGGGGTTAAAATTAAATGTGTTCTAGTCTGTAGGGATGGGACAATAATGGATTTTATCGTGGATTGCGATAAAAACAATATATCCTCACAAATTGACTGCAGTTTAATGTCATGCAATAAAAATATTTGTATAAAAAAAAGCAGTGTAATGTAAAAAGTGGTAATATTTTGAGGAAAAAGTCCAAACAAAGCACAATGTAAGGTAAAGAGATTCCACTGTGTTTCATTAATCATGACATGAAATTTTCATATCGTCCCATGCGTACTAGTCTGTAATAATAGAAATACTGGCTATACCTTTTATAATTATAACCAAGTTTAATATGTTTTGTATACATTCTAATCCACTACATTTGAGATGGAAATATTATATTCTTTACTCCACTACTTTTATCTGACAGCTATATTTACTGTAAAGATCAACATTTTCTTTCAAAACATATCATAAATATACAAAATCTGATAAGTTGGTACCCAACAGTCTATAAAGTACTTAAAATTAGCTGCACTTCCACCAACTTCAACATTATTGTTAATGCATCAGTAATAATAAACAATGTCATATTAATTAGGGCTGCGGTGATTCACTTTTCCCCCTGACTGGATTCTGTCACCATTCTTGGGTGCCGATTTGATATTACGATTTATCTTTACTTTTGGGAAAAAGTTAAATCATACACTTCTAGAGACTCTTACTTTGGAAAATTGATACAGTAAAAATTGCATATCATAAACTAGACTATATCATAAGTATAGCGGTAACGTCCTCCTACCTCCGCATTGACTCTCCATTATGACAACCTTTACTTTTGATACTTTAAGTACATTTTTGCTGATAATACTTCTGCATTTTTTACTGAGGTAAAATTGTGAATACTTGTACTTGTAACGGTATGTTTATAGTGTCGTACTGCTTTTACTTACTTGCAGCTGTGAGCACGTGCCCTTCGGCCTGGTGCGGGGCATGAAGACGCGGAGCGGCGAGGTGGTGTTTCTGGAGGACGTGCTGGACGAGGCTCGGGCCAGGATGCTCCACAACATGAGCCAGGCAAAAAGTATGTGTCCTCATATTAGAAGTCTTAATCGTTCCCCACACAGCATTTTACATTCTGTCAGTCACAGTGTGTGCGTTACAGCATCAACTATCTGATTACACAACAGCACGATGGCCATGTTCTTTCAGCGCAGCATTTCTTACAGTAGAAGTAGGAAGTCTATACTACATACTCATTCTATGTAGTGCATTCACACTGAAAACGGTACAAAACTAAACCAAACTACAGTTACATTTTGGAAAAAATATTTTGCAGTCTCTTTGTGAAGTTTAATTGGCAGCCGTGTCCTAAAGTTGCAGTTTGATTGATATCTAACGATGAGAGTAGTGTATCAGTTCCTGTTTGCATACAATCATAAAGTATGTTGATTTCTCATATAAAAACAGTACATTACAAAGATTAGTACATACTAATTTTCCTGACTTTTAAATGTAAGTTTAAACTTAGACTAGTCGACTATTTAATCTATACGGTTAAACATTGTCCGAAAAAATATTGCGTATATTATAAGAGATATTTGAAATCGTTAATCACATTTTTCAATAACCTAATCATATTTTAAATGCCGCTGAAATGTGTGCACCGTGCATTATGAATATTGCACAATATCCCACAAAACCACTCACTAAAGTTAACAAATAACATTTATTGAAAACAATATTCTTTAGGAAAATAAATCTGTGGGATATGTGCCTGATTTCATTGGGCAAACAGCTTATCCTACAATTTAAAAAAAGTCATCAGGAAAAACTACAAATAGGCTAATAGGACTACAAAAAAAATAACAATTAGGCCTACGTGACATAATGTTTTTATTTGTAATAAGTTTATCTGGCTTATTATTATTACTAGTATTTCTATTGCTGACTAGGAAGAGTAGCATCGACTAGTCGACTAACCACGCACATCTGTAGTACATAGTATACTGTATACTGTATTCAGTCAGTATGTAGTATGGACACGCTGGTTGTCTTAATAAACACAAAACCTCCAGCTCAATGTGGACCCAGTTGTCTCAACCACAGTGTAATTTAAGAAAATTAATTTTTCCATTATATCAGATAATGGTATATTACAAACTACTGCAGTTGTTATAGTGAGGGAAGCAAATGTGTGGATGCAAAACAAGCTGTTATCACCAACATTACTCATCTAAATCTCTTTAAAATGACAAATATAAAGAAAAGTGTCCGATGTGGGAATAATGAATCTGTATTTGCTTTTTCCACAGCAACAAAGGAAATGGACAACCCAGAGGACACAGCAGAGAAAGTGGCAGTCAGTGCACTGATCGTACAGGTGAATGAACTGTTAAGTTTTACACCTTTACACTCCAATATTTGGTCTGTTTCCTGATTTGTCTGCTCAATGTGATGATTGAGATGGACTTTGTTTCAGGATTTCAAAGGTCCCCTGCTGTCGGACTATAACTTTGACTGGGACCGGATGCTGCAGGCTCAAGGAGACACAGGAGTTTTCCTCCAGTACACACACGCTCGACTCCGCAGGTCTGTGTTCAATAACAAAACTCTATTTCAGGAGTAGTTCTGTCGTCACTCGCTTGTTATGTAAATCTCTATAGTGTAATTCTATTACAGTAGGATTGCAACAAGTATTTTGCTTTATGATTAATCTAAAATGTCAAAATAGCCATAAAATGTCCACCAATTTCCCCGAGCTCAGGGTGACATCTTCAAATGTCTTGCTTTTGAAGTTACTTTTGTGTTGTTGATTTAATTTTCTTTTGATTGATTGTTTTTATTTGAGGTAGCGTATCAGCAAAATTATCTATAAATATACATCTATATATGTATGTTATTGGATACTCTCTAAATATAACCAGAAAAAAACCAAGAGCTGACTTATAAAGTAGTTCATTCACATTTTTATTGTGGTGTTCTCACTGCAGTTTAATACGGAAGAATGAAGGTGTCGAGGCAGCGATATTCGATCCATCCCTCCTACTTGAGCAGATGAGTATCACCATCCTGCAGCACCTCCTTCGGTAAGCAAACCCCTTTTTGTCATTCATTTAATTCCTCTGTATCATTCGTCAAACAGGAAATGAAAGAAGTTTTCACAGTCTGTTGGCGTTGTATCAATATTTATATTGAGTATTTCCACATCTAATAAAGTGCTCTCTGTGCTCTCTGCAGCTATGATGAGGTGTTGTTCCGGTCGGCCCAGGATCTGCAGCCCAAACACCTCGTCAACTTTCTACTGAAGCTGTGGTAAGAACAGGATGTTAGTCTTGGGGTGGTTTGGTCGTTGTGCCGCTGCTCAGTGTTTAACTGGCTCATTACAGTCTGTGTAAAGGCTCGTTTATGCTCCTTTTACATACGAAAAATTAGATATTAACATAATTTAAAAACAGATATTTGCGGAATTGTAATATATTGGGGAAAAACTTTGTAAAATGTATAGTTATATATATATATAGTAGTATATATATTAGTTGGCAATAGTTGTTAAGCAATACATCCACCAGAGGGCAAAAAGAGAATCAAAACATTTCTGACAACAAACAGGGTGGTAGAGGTGTAATAATGTAAAATAAAGAGGGAAAAGCGGAGGCAGCATTGTAGACAGCTGTGGTCTGTGAGCCCATTAAATATCTATTAAATACATCAATATAAAAAACATTTTGAGTGGTGAGAGGTTTGAGTAAGTGACATTTTGGTCAAACATTAGTTATATATATCAAATTAAAGCTCTTGATGAGCTCTTTCTTTTAGGAAAAATGGTACATGTGAATTCTAAACAAATCTAGAGTTATTAATCAAAAACCAAAAGCCCTAACACTGAACTAACTGATGTAAGTGCACTTAAGTGAAGTAACATTACAAACGTACTGGGATTACTTTTTTTCTAAACCTAACCAAAGTGCGATCATTTCACAACGTTAATGAGGCCAAATGTTATTACTAATGTTTCATCAAGATTAATTACATTCAATGAACTAATATGATATGCCATTATTATATATTTTCAATTAATTGTTACTTTTTAACTCATTAATGTAAAGATTCTTCTCATATTTTTAATCAGATATGCCCTTTTTTCATCAGGTAAAGTGTTGGTTGCAAAAAGCATGACTTTCTTTAAAAAAAAAGAAAAATATGAAGTAGCCTATATTGTCAATCACATGTTTATGAAGTTTTAATATTAGAGATTTAATTTAATTTTCTGTTCTGACTCTCCTGTAAAATTGGTGAAATGTCACTTACGCCCCTCAGGTTCTCACCCCATCTCTACACTGTGCCCACGATTTCCGGTGGTACTGCTCCGTTAAGTTTGTATCCGTAAGCTTTCAGAGAACGTGCAGAAATAAGGACAGAAGGCTCCGCCCATACCTGTATCTGTTGAGCATAAATGAGCCTTAATGGTGTTTGTAGATAGTGGTAATTAAAGGGATAGTTTGGATTTTTTTTAAAGTGGGGTTGTATGAGGTATTTATCCATAGTCAGTGTATTACAGTAGATGGCAGTCAGCACGCCCCCGGTTTCAAGAAGCTAAGCAATGTACTGCTGTGGACAGGGCCACACAGCAAAACATATTTTAGCCACCTAAAAAAATCAATATCGTAACTGATATTTTTTAGGTGGCTAAAATATGTTAGCCCCCCTCCACAGCAGTATATCGCTTAGCTTCCATGTCAGGACTGTCTGCTTCTCCAAACTGGGGGCGTACCGACATCTACTATAGGTAATACACTGACTATGGATAAGTACCTCACACAACATACACTTAACAGTAATACACTTAGGTGTATTAATACATTTTGGTGTATTAATGTTCTTCCTCTTGAATCTCTTCCAGCCACCTGATCGCCTCAGCACACAGAGAGCTGCCGGTGAAAGGAAGCTCTCCGGACATTGCACAGGTATGAGGAGAATAACTACATATCTATAGTTTCTCCTTTTCAAATGCACCATCATACAATAGTATAGAATCCTTATCACCTTAAAGACATTAGAGTAATTACCATAAATAAACAAACACTCCAAACACATTGGTTGCACTGTAGCAACTCATAATGTAATAATGGCTCATAATGTTGAGAAAAGTGTTACATTGTAATCATTTTTATCATTCAATTAATTATACAATTAACCAATCAGTCAATTAATCAATCATTCAATTTATCAATTGTTCAATTTATCAATTCAATCAACCAATTAATCATGTATTCAATTAACCAATCATTCAGTTAATTAATTATTCAATTATTCAATTAATCAATCATTCAATGTATCAATCATTCAATTTATCAATTAACCAATTATTCAATTGACCAATCATTCAATTAATTAATTATTCAATCGTGCAATTAATCAACCAATCATTCAATTAATTAATTATTCAATCAATCAACCATTCAATCAACCAATCATTCAGTTAATTAATTAATTAATCAATCATTCAATTAATTAATTATACAATTAACCAATTATTAATTTAACCAATCATTCAATTAACCATTGATCAATTATTCAATTAAGCAAGCATTCAATTAATTAATTAATTAATTATTCAATCAACCAATCATTCAATGTATCAATCATTCAATTTATCACTGAACCAATTATTCAATTAACCAATCATTCAATTAACCAATTATTAATTTAATCAATTATTCAATCAATCAACGAATCACTCAATGAATCAATTATTCAATTAACCAATTGTTCAATTAATTAATTATTCAATCAACCAATCATTCAATGTATCAGTCCTTCAATTAATCAATTATTCAATTAACCAATCATACAATTAACCAATCATTAATGTAATCAGTTATTCAATTAACCAATTATTCAATTAACCAATCATTCAATGAATTAATTAATTAATTATTAATTTAATCAATTACTCAATTAACCAATAATTCAATCAATCAACAAATCACTCAATTTATCAATTATTCAATCAACCAATCATTCAATTAATTAATTAATTAATTATTCAATCAACCAATCATTCAATGTATCAGTCCTTCACTTTATCAATTAATCAATTATTAAATTAACCAATTCAATTGACCAATCATTCAATTAATTAATTATACAATTAACCAATCATTCATTTAACCAATTTAATCAATTATTCAGTTAACCAATCATTCAATTAATTAATTAATCAACCAATTGTTCAATTAATCAATTATTCAATCAATCATTCAATAGATCAATT
>JAOVVB010206289.1:0-24638 GCA_028570985.1 Heterobranchus longifilis
GATGATGGTAGAATAATTATAAAGGTCTTGACTAAAACAACATGCATGAGGAATCACAAAGGAGTTTTCATTTTTTCCGCAATGGAAAAGTACTCGAACTAGTTACTTTTTTTTTAAGTAACACTGTAATGTAACTGATTACTTTTTAAAGACAGTAATTTTGTAATGTAATTACTTTAAAAAGTAACATCCCCCAAGGCTAGTCCTAATACCTTTAGATACCACTCTGGCTACTAAAGTTTAGCAAGTATCTAATATGGTATGTTTGTACACTCTGTACTGTACATACTACTAGTATGGCAGAGTACAGGCAGTAACATATTATTGTAAAAGTTTCAACATACACTATGGTGTTTCAATTATGTTACATACATATAGTGATACTATATTACATAAATATTACCTAAACAGAATAGAAAACAGCATTAGGTGAAGTGAATTAGTAAATGAATTATTAATAGAGCAGGACTTTTAGTCCTGTTACTCGAATCAGTATGTTCTGTATTCTTCGGTACTCTGTGTTCTGGACCAATTGAGTATGTCATTGTTGTACTTGTTTTCCATTTTAGCAGATTCATATGTGTGTTTTATAGAAATTCATATGATTGCTTTAATAAATGCATTTCTATCAGGTCCTTTTGTATCTTGATTTATTTATTTAGCTCTGGGACATTTAACTATTTGTTATGTTCTAACAATTGTTAATTACTCTAATGTCAGTCGCAGCCTTGGTGAAAGTACTGGAAAGTGGGGTGAGCAGCTGCCTGCCAAAATCCACATTTAAAACCAGTCACAGAAGCACATTCAGCAAAAAACACATCTGATAACGTTAACTCCCCAAGAGTTAGCTGATAGTCTAAAGCAGAATAAGTGGAAATAAAAAGTTTCTCAGGACTGTCTACCGCCTTCATGGTTTATTCTCCTCACCTTTTGGTTATATAGTCCCTGAAGGATATGTGTTGGCAGAGCAAAATAACCTTGTAATCTCTGACATATCCTTTTTTTCAGCAGAAAGTATGCATTATGATGAACTGACTTCCATTTCATTTTACACACCGGCAAGACTTCCATATAAGCACTTTTTTTTAATCTTCATTGTCCAGTGTTGCCGGCATCTGAATGCTGTGCTGCTTTAAGGTTTAATTAAATAAGCAAACAAATCATAATCTGTTAATAATAGATCATGTTTGTAGAACTGCTGTATAAAAGCAGTATCACACATGACAGACATGAGGTCGTGCTGTTGTAGTGAATAACGGCACAGCTGTGATATCTTCAGTATTCAAGCTGTGCCCTCGTGCCTACTAACGAATCACAACTGTGCTGATATTCGTCACAACAGCGCTCCTTCTTGTGTCATATTGCTTAGATCTAAAACTTCTTTAATAAAGAGAATGGTTAAATAATAAAGAGAGTGTTATTTATTTACTTTATTTATTTATTTTCATAGTTTTTATGTAGGAAACGAGGTTGGGAGTACAATAATATATTTCTTTTACCTTTAGTCAGGAGCAGTTAATCTGTATAGTGTTGTTTCTGAACTGTCAGCAGATCTTTAGAGCGTCCAAGCTGTTCTCCACCTGTAGCTCCAGTACTGCACACTGTGTCATCACTCTCATGCAACACTATTATCACTGACTTCCTGCTGGTTTTTCGTTTTGTTGAGAGATCAGTACTGTTCATTTTGTGCGTTTATCCTTTCCTCAACTCTGCTATATTGTCCTTTAACCCTAGCAGTGTTTCTCAGTCTCAGTGTGCTCTTGCGTGAGCTTTGTAGGTTCTTCAGCTGCAGTATCCTCATTGGCACAGGTGTTCGGATACGGTGTTGCCTCAGTGTTATTGCTTGGTTCATCACTGACCTCCTGCATTTCAGTTTTTCTCCTGCTGACTGTTACTGCTGTAACCCCTGTGCGGGCAGGCAAATATAATTTTTTTGCCCAATATCCTCACAGTCAAAACATCTCAGGCTTCCAGTGGTGATGAAACATTGGTGCTGTTTAATCGCAACTATTTATTCCGTTCCAATGTTTTCACCTAAACTTGCTGCCAAAGATGTACAGTAACTTGAATAAGTACAGAATTTACTCATTCTTTTATTCAAGAGCAGTATTATATATATACTGTATATATGTTTTATTGCCACCATTGCCCCTGGCTTGCTCATCAGGCACAATCTGATCATTATGATTCATGTATATTTTCTCACACATTTCATATTCATTTCCATAATTTTTTTTTGATTCTGTAAAGCTGCTTTGCAACAATGACTATTGATAAAAGTGTTATAAAAAAACAAATCAATTTAAGCTGTGATTCCAGTTCCAGGACTAGAGCAAATTTAGGCAATTCACAGCAATTAAGAAATAAATATTCATGCAATCCCAACTATATTTTATCCTGAAATCATTTTGAAAACTGTAAATTATCAGATCAATGACATAAAACCCTAGGTGTGTTCATTTCAGTTCCAGGTTGTAACACCGCTAAAACACTGCTAAATTTGAAAAATGTTCAAGGTTACTGTTCATGTTCAGGATTTTTTTTTTTTTTACAGTGTACAGTACATATGTTACAGTCCACCTCAGACATTTATTACATCAGGAAAAAAAAAGTATTATGGTCCACTCCTCTTAAGCTAGCTGCCACTTTTTAAACTACTCTGCCACTCTTAGCAATACAGCACATGCTGTTATTCTCGCTGCCGTTGCTACCCATCGATGCAGCCAATAAGACTGTAACACAATGTTGAAACTTTTTTGAATGCTGGTATAAAAGTAGAAGATTATAACAATACCATTATGACATCCAGCATGAAAGTGTGTAAAGGGCATACTGTAAGTGCTAAGCCTCCAAACATCTAGATTTTTTTTTCAATTAATTGTAAGTATTAAAGTGGAGTGTGTTCATAGTTTAGCTAATATACAATCAATGGCCACTTCACTAGATTCAATGGCATGGCAACACAAATATCCAATAATCCAGTTCAGCCAATCACACTGCAGCAACTCAATGAATTTAGGCACATGGACTTGACGATCTTCTGAAGTTCAATCCAAGCATCAGAATGGTGAAGAAAGGTGATTTAAGTGACTTTGAATGTGGGATGGTTGTTAGTGCCAGACAGGCTGGTCTGAGTATTTATGAAAGTGCTGATCTACTGGGATTTTTCCTCACAACCATCTGTAGGGTTTACAAAGAATATATGAGAAAATAGAAACTGAGTGTCAGTTCTCTGGGTGAAAATGCCTTGTTGATGCCAGAGGTCAGAGGAGAACGGGCCAGACTGGTTTGAGCTTATAAAAAGGCAGCAGGCACTCAAATTACATCTCGTTACAACTGAGGTATGCTCTGAACACACAACATATCAAACGTTGAAGAAGATGGGCTACAGCAGCAGAAGACCACACCAGGTGCTGCTCATGCCAGCTAAGAACATGAAATTGATGCACCACCCTGGGTTCACACAAATCAGACAAAAAAGATGGGAAAAACGTTACCTGGTATTGTGAGTCTTGATTTCTGCTGCAGCATTCAGATAGTAGGGCCAGATTTTGGAATGATGGTGGTATCATGGTGTCAGGGATATTTTATTGGGACATTTAGACTCTTTAGTACCAACTGAGCATGGTTTAAATGCCACAGCCTACCAGAATATTGATGCTGACCCTTTTCATCTCTTTATGATTAAAGGATAACTCATCATGTCACAAAGCCAAAATCATCTCAAACTGGTTTCTTGAACATGACAATGAGGTCACTGTACTCAAATGGCCTCTACAGTCACCAGATCTTCATCCAAAATTTGCAGCAACTGCATGATGCTATTATGTCAATATGGAACCAAAATCTCTAAAGAATGTTTTCAGCACCTTGTTGAATCTGACATGCGGAATTAAGGCAATAGTGAAAGTTAAGGCAAAAGGGGCCCAAACCAGTACTAGCATGCTGAACCTAATGAAGTGGGTGGTGGGAGTACAGTCTATAAATTTGACAATACAAAACAACTAATTGTATGGATATTTTCTTGAACAGAACCTGCACAAAGAGAATCCATGAACATGCATACACCGTCTGCCTACTGCACTTATTAATGCAGATTCTTTTAGTTAATTTTTTTAGCTCCCAAAAATGGCCTAAGTAAGTGTCCTAAGTAATTTCCTAAGTAATAACCTCAATACATTACCAATATGTATTGTCTTACAATGTCTTATTTGACTTTTTTCTCCAGATTCAAGTTGAAAAACTTGAAAAAAAAACTTAAAGAGGGACATTAAACACTTAATGTATCCATATATACTGTATCATGTTATGAATATTATTGTAAAGGCAAATACATGTAATGGGTTTGACACATAGGCGGCACCACAAACACAGACACGAGGTGTGATCTTAGGGAAAGGGTCATTTCTATTTAGAAAAAAGGGGGAGGAAAAGGGTTTAAGGAGGGATGATGGAAAGAAAGGGAAGAAAAGTATGTGAAGGTGCTCACGTGCAGGTTTGGTGGCAGTGCCCAGCTGGCATGCGGGCACAGGCTGGCAAGCGACGGTGGCGGGCCAAGTAGCAGAGTGGGCTCTCGTAAGCAGCGTCTCCATGAGCACTCTTTTTCTCACTGACCTGACCAAACTGCCCCTCCGAGCTCCCCATTGGGTGTGGCCTCAGGCAGGGGTCCCTTCTGACTTTCCCGGCTGGGAACGGAGGACTTAACATAAATGGGCAGCATTTTTCCCTTTTCGGCAGAATCCCGAAGGCTGGCTCTACAGGGAATACAAGTGCCACTGGACCGTGCACCGTGCAGTGTTCATGCGGCTGTCCTTCATGTGACAATCAAACGACTGCTTTCAGTTTTGTTTCTTTGAAGTTCCAGGACACGTTGTATTGCCCCTTTCACATGCCACTCTTCTACGTTTTTAGCGTCCGCCACGCAACTCATCTCCGTAGATCTCCAGTGCCAGACCAGATCCTGAGCACTCCCTGGTTTGTTTTTATAATGCTTCATTCCGAATCTGAACTCAGCTGCTTAGGCCATTGTATGTTGTTTCATGATTTTCTAGTGCATGTGTTCTTTCTCCAGGGCCTTTCGTGCGCAATCAAATGCTGCCTTGAAATCAATAAATGTGATGAAAGTTTGTTTCCCACACTGAATTTGCGTGTTCCATGAGTTGGCAAAGAGCAAAAATCTGGCCTGTCCCTTATGGCTCACAGTATCTTTGGAGCCCTGATTGAAAGATCTTTATGGAGAACCTGCCAACAAGTGATAGGAGGCTGACTCTATGGTACTTCCCACATTTCCTGCTGTCTATCTTCTTATGAATCAACACAATAATGGTGTGCTTTCATATAGCTGGATTGTCTTCTAACTGTGAAATTAAGACCAATAAACCATGAAGCCAATGTTGCAAACCTTCACATCCAGCTCTGAATGCTTCAGCAGTGACATGATCCACTCCAGACACATTCCCATTTTTCAGTGATCCTATTGCTATCTTCACTTCACTTCAACATGCATTGAAGCCTGCCGCAGTTCAACAGGTGGTGGTTCAGCTGGTGGTCCTTGCAGGAGTTCATTGTTATACAGTTCACTGAAAAATTATTTCCAGAGCTGAAGGCATTCGGTCGCTGACTGCGCAAATGTCCAGATGTTGAATCTACTTTCTTTATGCTGTCATTGGTAGGTTTTGACTTTCCACTCAATCGCTTCCGGGTGCGGTAAAGTGTACTGTACCATATTCCTGCTTGCCTCTTCTATTTCTTCAGCAACTTTGTTCCAATATGCTTCCTCCTCAGCTTTTATTCTTTGGCAAAGTTTGCACTTGAGCTGTTGGCAATGATTGGAGTTGATGAGTTTTGCTCACTTTCGCTCATCCACCTGGCACAGACGTTCATTGGATATCCATGGCTGTGTCCGAAGGCAGATGGCATGGCATAGTGGTTTGGCACATTTCAAGATAATGTTCGATGTTTGCTTTTCTTCTCATTCTCTTTTGTCTAATTAGTTAACTATTTAGTCATATAATTTGTGCAAAAATGTTATATTGGTTTTTAAAAATCCAGTGAATAACAGACAAGAATATTAAGGGGTATCATAAAACACTCATATCTTAACCCTTAAAACTCAAGCAGCACAGTTCAGGGCAGCCCAGTAATGGCCAAAACACCATATTGGTGCTAATTTCATTTCTTACATCATTTCTTACATATACATATAATACAGAAAATATGTGTGCCAAAGAAACTTCTGAAGTTTATGCAACATGGAAGTGGCCGATCTTGTTTCCCAAAAGATTTCAAGTTGCTACCTTCAGCCATTTTATAATTTTATACCGTTATACTGTCTCACTTCAAACAACAATCATTTAATGAACATTGATACTATTGGTGTAAGCTTTTAGAAGCATATAACCTGTAAAAATTGTTGCTTAAATTGTTTTTTGGTAAGCTTAAAAGGCAAAAAAATCTGTAGTGTCTGTAACCATGTCAAATTTATGTTGCAATCTTAACAATTAAAACTAGCACACTTTTTTAGGTTTATTTCTTTTCATGTGATATCTAAATTGGCCAAGATTCATCTGAATGATACTTCTGATCAATGAACGATATGAATTACAGACATAAAAGTGGATGAAATTGTATTTAGCAAATGTGTTTCTTTTTATCTGATAAAAATATGAATGTGTATGCATATTTACAAAAAAAAAAAAAAAGCATAGATTGGGTGAGAAGAAGCATTAAGTATTATGAAAAATGGTGTTATATGATCCTATCTGATAATTTACTTTTTCACCTACAGTAGATGAGACACTTTTTAGCACCGATACCATGTTTTGGCTGTAGGGGTATTGATGTGCCTCAGAGACATCAAGCAATAATTCTTCCTTTAAAATATTTTCAAATTTAACATCTAGATTGCACAAACAGTGTCTGCTTTCCCATCCGCTCGAGTCTGCAGTATGAAAATCCTCTATCCTCTATATTCTTACCATCTCTTGTATGCAAACTGGGGATCGGTGGCTCAGTGCTCAATGCCAAGCCCATTCCCCCCACTGGGGTTATATGGCACCCTTAGTGACAGGTCCAAATAAAAATTTACATCAGACAATATACATCACGAAGTGCATCAAACATGCAGAGTGAAAGAACCACTGTGGCGACCCCTAATGGGAAAAGCTCAAAGAACAACAATAAGCACTGGAGGAAGTAGGTGACATGGCCAAAAGACTGCACAACAGGGTAAAGATATTTAGGATGTGTTCGAAGTCATATTTTGTGTTTCTTGGTTCTGACCAAAGTATAAAATAATACATTCATTTTGGTTTGCTAGTATAAAGTTCTGGTTCACTTTGCATTGTCATTGACATTTCAACATCAGACCAAAAGACACAACAGAATGCATGTGCATAAGGTCACACCCACATTGGAGATTGTTAATTACTGTATGTCAATTTTATAAGAAATTATTGAACTTCCAAACCAGTACTTGATGCTGGACTGAATGCGATTGTTAGACTTTCTTATATACTGTATAATTGTATCTTTACAAGCTGAAAACTCATAAACTTTCTTCTACACATTTGTATAATCTTCTTTTAATTTTGTGAAGCTGCTTTGAGACAATGACCATTGTTAAAAGCGCTATGTAAATAAAACTGAATTGAAGTGAATTGAATAAAGAGTTTTGAAAGAGAATGTTTAAATACCACCATGAATTCCTATTCCTTCATTGCATACCACCTTTTTAGACGTTCTCGGTTCCCTTCTCCAAGGTTTGAACCGCAGCGTTGTCACACTTGTTTGGGTGAAACCACACTAACAGAACACCTGCAGCAAAGTTCATTTTAATTCGAACAAATCACATCAAGTGTGAACACACCCTTACAAACTCTGTTTTAATGTTGACATGTGGACAGAAGAAGATCCGTTTTCGGCTTGTAAGAGTGTTTGTGGCATGCGCTGTTTCTCCTGTATTTGATGTCAGGTTGTGACGTGCTCAGTAATAATATTTTCAGGCTTCTGATTGGCCAACATGGATTTTCATTTAGCATTATATCTCTACTTCCTGGTTTGGCATGCCTTGACTGTGTGTTTTAGCATTTTCATGTTGTTGTTTTTTAGGTCAATAAAGGAAATTTTAAAAATACCAGTGCATGAGTGGAGTAGGACTAACTCTGGATATAAAGTGAAATAGAAGATGATCGTGATTCAGAGCACAGACCCGTCCACAGAAAGAGTGCCCAAGGCTGCCAGGCGAAGAACCCCACAGCAACCTGAGCAGGGAGCAGTGGGAATATTTATGTTGAAGAATGGTCACCTTCAACGCTCATCATCTCCGATGACTGAACCATCCTTGGTCTGCCTGTAACATAATACCGATGCTACCTGAGTCCACAGGGAAGGCAGTGAGTTATGTCCGTTACATAAAAATCATCATTTCAAAATCAATTCAGGAAATGATTCTAGGTTTGATCAACATTGAGGGAAGATGTGTTGTCAGTAAGCAGGAAGAATATTTTCAGATCGCCATCCTTGCAGGTGTCTATAAATAATATGTAAATAGTATGAAAAATAGAACCTACTGTATAGAAAACATGATTTATGCAAAAGATTTGTTGATTCTAGTGAACAACTATATAAATGAGCAGTTATTCACAAAAAGACATCTTCACTGTAAAAAGTAATTTTATAATGAGGAGACAAATACTTAATATTAAATATGTTTGTTTTGTGTATTGTGTGAACGGGGTTAAGAGACAATCCTGTATTTCTGCATTGTTTTCAAATCACAGATATCATCCGTTAAAATCATAGAAATGCCCGGGGTCAGTTTAATCCGGCAAATACTACAAAAGGGTATAAAGTCTGAACACTGCACAATGGTTAAGGAATTGAGAATTACTCTTGGTGAAGAAATCATTAAACATACTGTCACACAAATACACCTTTAGCTTTGATTACAGTATTTACAGTATACAGTATACTGTGGTAGCAATAACCTGGTCACTTAGTACATTCAGGTCACCAGGTGAGTTTATTCTATTGCGGACATTACTGAGCCTAGACCTGACCGACTGAATCTGGACTGATCAGATGATATTGATGGGTCCAAGTCTGTTTTTCTGATTAGTCTCACTAACAAGTGGTTTTCTTATAGATACACAGATGTTTAGACCCAATCCTGTGACCTCTTATCACATTAGGGCAGTGGTGGCTTAAACAGTTAGGTTAGTGGGTTATTGATTGGAAGTGTGGGGGTTCGAGACCCAGCACCACCAAGTTTCCACTATTGAGCGCTTGATCAAGACCCTTAACCCTATCTGCTCCTGAGGTGCTGTGTTCTCTCTGAACGAATTTTAATGTTTTCTTTGCTTTATGCAATAATTTAACCATTCTGAAATAGTGACTTTTTTGCCTGGGCTGTGTATTTCTGTTATATTATGTAAATTGTTATGCTATATACTGTATATACAATGCAGCATGGCCAGACTTACAATATCCAAAGGCTATGACTGGGGGGAAAGGGGGACCCCCAGATTAATAAAAAGTTTGTTTTTCATTTCATCAGTTTCATTTTCAAAGACATATTGGGTCTGATTCATCCGTCTAGTTTCAATACTTTATTAAAAACAGATTTAGTTCATATTTGGCTTGTTAATGGGTACAGTTGGCACATTTTTAAATGCATATCTATAATATTTTATTTCTGTAAAATGTCTATTGTTTAAAGCATTCTATAAATAAAATTGAAATAAATTGAACATGTGAGCATTTGATTTTAGCTAGCTAATTCTCATAACACCATAATGTTAAAAGAAAATATGGAGATTTTCTGAGTACTTTGCTGCAAATGTACTCTAATATATAAAGAACTACTTTTGTTCTCTTTTAGAGTTTCCTTTTATACTACCTTTATCGTGGCTTATGTTCCCTTGGCCACACTGCTGTCTGATAACAGTCCATATTGAAGTGTGCTTTGTGGCTGGTTAGAGATTAGATTTGAGGCTACAAAGTGGTCACACTGTGTCTTTTTTACCTTTTAAGCTATTTTCATATTCAGATATTCAGGTAGGTCTGGTCGATAATGCACCAACTGCCTAAAGTTTGTTGAAGGACTACATGTTGAATGTGGCATCAATAGGAGGAACAACAGATCTGGATTTATTAGAACATTTTTTCCGAACGTAGTCAGAGTATCTGTGGGGCTGGAATGTAAGGGACCGTTGAGAGAGTGCAGAAGCTACAGTACACGCCACTCTAACCAACCACAGCTCACAGCTGTCTCACAGAGACAAACTGAGTTTTACGGTGGGAATTAAACCTTATCATTAGAACAGTACAACAGCAATCAGCCTAACACACCTACAGGCTGGGCAGATTAAATCAAATACTTGCTATAGATATGTAATTAAATTAGAAATCATTAGAATTATCATATGAATTCATAATTATTAAGAAAAATACAATATGGTAATCACAATTAACACACATGATGAAAGTGGCCGAGTAGTTGATATTATATTATAATATCTGCTAATACTAATCATGTCATTATGAGCTATTGTTTAGTGTTAAACCCACCATGCTTTTTTTTCTGGTTTAGGAAGATGTAAATTCATGCCAGAGTGTGTGTAATGCACATAGATCCACTAATGGTTAATAGACAGTAGATACCCAGCATGCTAAAAGATACCTTTGGGAATGTCTTAAACGCTGTGCATTAAGAACTTCCATATTGCATGAAGACTCAAGCACTCTGAACCTCCTGAGATGTAATTTTCTTAACCCCAGACAAGTCTCACTCATTAGTGTGAAACTGAAAACACATCAGCAGCATGGTGGCTTAGCGGTTACCACTGTCTTCTCCCACCTCCAGGGTGCGTGGGTTCGAATCTCTCATCCTGTCCGTGTGCATGGGGTTCTCCCCCTGCTTGGTACTCTAGTTTTCTCACATAAATCAAAGAGCCATAGTGTTTGGGTGGCCTCATTTATTAAGGTTTATGTAAAGTTTTGTAATAATGTGTATATTTGATCACATGTGAAGTGCAGAGTGGATTCTATACACAGCTCATAAAACCCCATAAAAATGTAATGATTCATTTTATGTCTTAATTTCCAACGAATTTTCTTTGTGTTAGTTTACTTCTTTAAGTAATACCACTAACAAATGTTTTTTTTGTTTGTTTTCCCCACAAAATCTTTTGATTCGAGACCAAGGCTCTGGCTAAGGCCTTGTGCTAAACATTGTAAAGCTAATAAAAAATGAATAAGACATTATTTTGGGGATTGTTAAATATTCCAAGTATTACCAAAAATCAAGTATTATTTTTCAATATATGTGATTTCTCCAAATCTCTGATTTCTCATGTAAACACTCCTGAATTCCTATCTTCTGCAGTCTGGTGACTTTCTATGTATGAAATTTCTGTATAAGGCACACTTGTAACATATAACAATTACAACACATTACAGTACTTCTTTCTGAATGGCATGTGTATATTGTCACTTCCCTGTGATTGGGACACACTTATTTATTTTAAAAAATAATATTTTTGCTCTTATCGTTTTCATATTAAGGTCCCGGACTCGTACACTTGACGCCACTGCCTGGTTGATTTTGAGTCATAAAGGTAAAAAAGGTTGATCTCACTTGAAAAGGTACTAGGGCATGTCTTGGATCAGATATAAAAGCCATTGGGACTTGAACACGGAGGTCGACCACTGTTTAGAACGTGACATCATCAGTGCCACTGGCCTCCTCTGAAATCTCTGTGTGCACATAGCATGTGTTCTAATCTCGCCCTCTGACCTACACAGCCATAGCTGATACAGTGGGAAAGCACATGAGAGGATAGCTCTTGGTATGTTTTTTGCTAAAATGCATAAAAATGCATAGTGTGATGATTGACTTCCTTGTACTCTTCTTTTCTTCTTTGTTTAATGGCAGCTCACAAACCAACAGAGTGCATACTGCCCCCTGCTGTATGGCAGAGTGATTAATAATAATGTGAACGCTGGCCAGTGGGGAAGCAAGCGGATTTTTGGAGGCAGGGTACAATTCAATCACCTTGTGTGAAAACTCCCCCAGTGTACAGTACTGTATGTCTCAGACTGATAAGAAAGGGTAAATTTGGCACTACAGACAGAAAATTTCATGCATCATGTAAGCATTTTTTAAAGGTTTTACAGTGGGCTGCTTTGACAAGATAGTCATATGTCAAAACTGTGGCACGTTGTCATTGGGTAGTGTGTGTTTGCCAGACCCTTCATAATCAACTTCTCAGTAGTATCAGATTTGTCTCAGATTTTTAGATCAAAGCATCAGCCAAATGAGTATTTTTTAATAAGTATGAAGTATGTAAATTAAATCATCACATAACTCCAAAGGAAGTATTACATCTTTTTCACCAGCCCCAAAGGCTCTTAGATATATTGTTTGGGGCGTTTATACAGTATGACCCCATAAGCATACTTTATACTTCTTCGTCAAGTCTATTTGGAGCCGAAAGGCTGCGTATTTGGCCTACATCTGTGATGCTCTGCAATCACACCACCAAAACACTAGTTGGTGATAGGGTTTCTATGCTGAGTCTCTTCAACACTTTTTTGTTGTTGTTGCATTACAAACAATGGTGAATGAAACTAAGCAAGGGTGAGTGAAACTATACCACTAATAGATGTTGAACAACAGTTACTATTACTGAAATTACTACAACGCAGATATGAGAGAAGACGTGATTCAATTCAATTCAATTTTACTTGTATAGCACTTTGAACAATTGTCATTGTCGCAAAGCAGCATTACAGTACACACTCACTCACTCACTCACTCACTCATCGTCTATACAGTACCACTTTATCCTGTATACAGGGTCGCGGGGACCTGGAGCCTATCCCAGAGGCAGGGTACACCCTGGACAGGGTGTCAATCCATCGCAGGGCACACACATACTGTATACACACTCACACACCCATTCACACACTACAGGCAATTTGGGAACAGCAATTAGCCTAACCTGCATATCTTTGGACTGTTGGAGAAAACCGGAGTACACGGAGGAAACCCAGCACGGGAAGAACATGCAAACTCCACGCACACAAAGACGGGAATCGAGCCTGGCCGAGAATCGAACCCGGAGTACAGTACACCACCGTGCCGCCCAGATTTACACAATCAAAAGAAAATTTTGGAAATTTGTATGAAATGTGAAAAATGTGTATGAATCAAAATGATCAGTTTGTCCCTGATGAGACAAGGGCGACGTTGCTGAGGAAAAAACTCCCTGAGATGGCAGTAGGAAGAAACCTTGAGAGGAACCAGACTCAACAGGGAACCCATCCTCATCTGGGTGATAACGGATAAGAGGGATTGATCTGCAGTCATACTGTGTGTTAGGAGGCTGGAAGTTCAGTATAACAGGAGATTTTAAGTTAAGTTAAGTAAGTGTTTAAGTTAATATGGAGTCCAGTTCGTTATTGGAGGCTCAGGTGCACTGTAGGAAATTCCAGTCCTGAACTATCGAGCGACTGCCGGCACGAGTCCTCAGAGAACAGCTGTCTGGATCAGCCGAGGCCAGAACTGTCTTCATGGAACCACTCCGAGACACCACACGCATCCCAATCAGACCACACGGGGCATCCGTGCAACGAGATCTCTAACCAGAAGTGGGACACCAGGACGAGTCAGACAGGTCCAGAGGGCATGTGTAGCTCGATATAGAGAGACAAGGAGAGGGAAAGAGAGAGAGAGGACGAGAGGAGACAGGAGAGATAACAGAGAGATGAGAGATGTAACAGTTAGTAAGATGGTCAGATGATCAGGATGTTCAACTCAACTCAAAAATTGAAGTGAAAAACGAGCCAGAAATGCGATGATGTCTACTTCACCATGACATGTAGTTACATTTCTGTGGAGGTGCACATCAGGCTATGCCATACAGTACACCATAGGGTGGGTAGCATCTACAAGACTTCACAAGAAATACAGTATAGACTTGATGCAGAAGCAGAAATCAATCAGCCTTTAGTCTAGTCTAGTTACTGAGTCATAGTCTGTCACTAAGTATAGTAATTTTCCAGCCGGCCTCAAGCAGCAATGTAAGATTGTTGAAAGATTGAACTTTGAATCCTGACCAGGAGTCCTGTGGAGCATACTGGCCACGCTCACAGTGGGGGGGGAATGGCATACTTGCATTCCCACATCAATCATAGCAACACTAGCTAATCATGGGCGTCTTTATGCAAGTGGAAATGGCGCGGATGGCCCTTTCTCACGAGTGCGTTACAATGCCCCCTAATGGTACATGTTTCTCTGAAGAAGCATGTGATAGCACTAACCTGTTCCGATGAGTAGCTTTTGCTTGAAAGGAGAGGGTCAGGGGGATTAAACTTTTACAATGTAATTTTTTTTTTTTATTCTTTATTGTAAGGAAAAAGCTTTATTTCTTTACAATCATTGTAATTATAAGATCTGATGGGACAGTGTTATAAGTGAGACTAGTGGAAATGATGAGCACTATTGAGGACAAAGTTTCTGGCAACGATAAAGGGCATATCACACTCACACACACACACAGGCACACAAACAGACACACACACACACACACACACACACACACACACACTGCAGTACTTGAGAGCGCAATTCTAAAAGGCAAGAATGAGGAAATTATACCTCAAGGAAAATACCGCATTTGACAAGAGGATTTAATTGAGTTCTGTTCTGTTCCTCCCTTCACGTCTTTATCTTGATCCTTAGAAGAGGTTCGGAGAAGAGCTGCTCCTGATTACCACGACTGCGTACACATACTTACACAGCTGAATGTGTGTATTGCTTCATCCAATATTTTTCTTTGGTCCTTTGAGATCATAGTGGCATTTTGTGTGCAAAAACAGAATGTGATTTTTTTTTTTTTTTGTATGAGATGAATTATGAACAACAGGTTCAGTACATCATTAAGCACTGAAGAACAAAAAACAACGTTATCTAACTGCATAACTCTTCAATTTGTGTTTGGTGTGCAGTGCCTAAGAGAATACTGTTGAACAATTCATTATGTAACATGGTGCTCAAGATGTGTTTTACATAGTCAAGTGCCTGACAATGAGTTCTGAATCATTTCCCGTAATTTCTTGAATGATCTGTGGCAACTAACTAACAAAACATAAAAATATCAAAATGTGTTTTATGTCCAGTATATGCAGTGCTATGCCAGAGTAGTTAGAGCAGTTTGAAGTTCCAAGCTATGTAAAGCTGTTTGCTTATGACAACCATGGGGCAGCCTCCGGTTCTGAAAATGAAGCCAACTTGGAAGGGCCGAAATGTGCAGTTCCTCAAATGTCCACTGGGGGCTGGCTCTAAGAGCAAGTCAATTCCAAGTCAATGAAATGCTGAAATTTACATAGAAATCAAATGGGGTTGTTCTTGCTGGGATTAGATGAGCTTTAACTGGTATTAACTAGCTGAGAAAACGTTGAGTTAATAACTATACCGTACAGTAGTACATTGGCATACAAACATACGCAAAACATTTAAAAAAGACATGAAAATGAAGTAAAATGTGAAATAAATAGACATTAAACCTCACTCAACCTAATTCCTCTTGGCACTGGCTGCTTCAAAAAACAAACTGAAAGTGGCTCTCTTTACTTCTTGCTACCGTCATTGCTAACGTTCTTGGGACCCATGGTGCTACAGTATGTCTTCTACAAAAAAATGTAAAAAAAAAAAAAAAAGAAAAAAAATCATAATAAATTATGTAAACTTGCTTTGCTTGACTTTCCACTGACACAAACAAGTTTTGAACGGCTCCCGAACATACGCGCAACTTAGCGGCATTCAGTTCGGCTCGGTTCAGTCGCTCATATGCCGAAAATGCTTTGTATGCGAGGTAAATGTCTTGCAAAATTTCCGTTCTTAAGGCTTATCTTCATATGCTGAGGTACTACTGTACAGTTATTATGCATAATATTTGGTGTCAGATAAGCTGGAGCGCACCCCTGACTTTGCATTCAGTTCAGCAGCATCGCTCATCTCATCATTCCTCCCACCTGCATTTTTCCACATAATAACGAATTATTTAAAAATATCTACAAATCACTTAAGGCCTAAACTCCTTACTATTACAGTATGTACTGCAGCTCAATGTTAAAGGCAGACGGTTAAGAAACTAGTAACAGGCATTTTAACTTTAATACTAAACTACTGTGGCTCAAAAATTCTTACTACTGTAGTTAACTGGTCAAAATCGCCACTAGGCATTTTAGCTTTATTACTAGTTAATAGAGATTGGTGTAGTTTAACTTATCACAAGAAATGTTGGAGATGACTCGGGATGAAGTGTAGGATATGGATGACGGAGTTCAATCAAATGCATAGGCATATACTGAAATGTTAACATCATAACATTTCAGCTATCAAAGCTGAATTCGCTAGCTTGTGGGAGGTAACTGGGTTAGGTAGGTGGGTTCTAATACCCCTATCTCACCTATGCCGTTTGACTCACGGTGAGATGCGGTGTTAGGCAGCGTGAGCTGCCGCGATTGCCCGCCAACGTTCCTGCTGAGATAGCGACAACCAGAGCTCCCACAATTGTGCTTCAAAAGGGCTTTTTAGAAAACCTATGGTGACGTCACCAAGGGTTTCCTCCCACAGACTAAAAGACATGCTGGCTTGGCCCTTCCAGATTGCTCATGTGGTGTGTGTGTGTGTGCCCTGCGATAGACTTGCACAATTCTCTGGAATAGGCTCCAGACCCCTCATGACCCTACGCATAAAAAGTAGTAAAGAAAATGAATAGATAGACCCAGGCTATGAACAACAAAATATATTCAAATGTAATAACCATATTTTTGGCTTATGAAGCAATTCATCATCAGCGTCTGATCATCAAGAAGAGTTTCAATACACACTGGTGCTGCGACAAGTTCAAAAGTGCGAGCCCTTTGTGTTACGCTGTTACATTTTACCCTTTTTCACAGAATATCCACATGTAAGTGAATCACTACACAGAACTCCATAGAAATGTATCAAATCACATAATCACTTTAGTAACAGAAGGACTTACTTTCCACTTACAGTGTGGGTGTGCAGCCAAAAATATAGTGGTTAATATGAGTTAGGTACAGTAGGCTGTTTAATTCTGTGTCCAGGCAGAGGGAAAGTGGAGTACTGAGAACTTATAAGAAGTGTCAGTTCAACTTAACCATAAGTATTAACGAACCAGATTACAGTAAAAATAAAATATATTAAAGTTTTGCAAAAGGGAAAACAACTGGATTTTTTTATTCATTTATTTTTAGCAGCACCCAATAGGCTTTTGGTCTCAACAAAATATTTTAATTGTTAAGTATGGTTGCTTAGTCCGTGTAAAGTACCTCTTTTAAATTTAATGGATGTTAAAGGGGACCTATTATGCAAAAGGCACTTTTTAGTGGTGATGTCAATATTAATTAATTAATGTGATTTATCTAGAAATTTAAATACATTACTTTTTTTTTTTTTACACAAATTGATCATCTGACGAAGTTCATCTGACCAAATCTTATATGATCCTAATGGCTTCCCATAATCACATAGTAGTTACCTGGCTGCATGTGATAATGGCACATTTAACTCGAATAATAGGATGACTGAGGAAACATTACCAGGTGTGAAGAACAGCAATTTTCATTATAAAACGCTTCTAGATGGCAGTTTGGATAAAACCATAGTTGTGTGCTACAGTAGATTAAAATTTTTCATGGATTGACAGCACTACTTTTTGCCAATATTATACTTTCAGATGGGTCTCCAGTGCTTGTGTACAAACAAAAGCATATGAGCATGAAAAAAGAGCAAAAAATATATATATTATTTTTTTTGTTCTTTTTATTTTTGCATTTGATCAAGCCACTTATATCCCACCTCTAATGTGACTTCATGTAAAGAAAAGCCCCTCCCCTGACTTCATGATCAGCTCTGTTGTTCTCTGATGGAGTATGGCTCATTTACATAGACACTGAAACAGGAGGAGTGACCTTTAAGAGTTTTTAATGTATAAACCATGTACCATTTTTTCCAGATTATCCTTCTTAGTTCTATATGAAATCCACAAAATATTTTTTCTTTATTATGGCCCCAATTATGTTTTAATAGTTATACCCATTATCCATCCAAAGAACCTTAAGAATTAGATAAACTGAAATATAATTGTTTAAGAGTTTCTTATCTTCACATATCATTCGCTATATATGAGTGAGCATAATTCTCAGATATAATGTTAATAGATTTCACTCTATAGTGATACCCAGGCTCAACAATAGGTCAAAGTGTTGTCTCAAGTGTCTCAAATGTCTCAAGAGCTCAAATCAGATTCAGTGACTTGTTAAAGACAGGTGCAATAGGCTTTTATTAAAAAGCACAGGGCAAATAAACCAACCAGGCTAGGCAATACTTGAAAGGATAAACAGGCAAGAGGTCAGGCATTTAGCAAACAGACATAAACTAGACTGGGCAAATGGGAAGACTGGGCAAACAGTAAACAAAGCAAAGGTCAAACACCAAGGCTGGAACTGGATTTTCAAGTTTAGTCAAAGTGGAGCGAGGCTTTGCAAAGTCAGTTTGAATGTCTTAGTTATTTAAAGCCATGTCTTTGACTAATCAGTCAGGAGACGTGGAATGGAGCATGGAGCTTGTTTCAGTGTCAGCAACATGGTTACTGGCTGGAAGTTAAAGAGAATTGGGGCTTGTTTGATGGTTTGTTTCAGAGTCGACATAAACCACACAAGCTGCAAATATTGAGGATTGGCAGCAACAACGATTGCCTTTGGGCGCCCCCAATTGCTCCTCTGCGCTATGTAGTAAGCACAGACAGAGTGACAGAACCCCAGTACCAAAACCCCAAAGCACACCAATCATGAGGTTTACATGTACCTTGGGGGAGTATTGTGAGGTGGAAATACCCCACACGGGGCAAGGCCTTAGCTGTCTGGACGATGACATGCAATACAGACAGTGCCATAAAAAAACACACACACACAAACACACATACACAGATTCAGAGGCAAAGACAAAACCGACAGGGCAGAGGGCAGCAAACCTGGTAACTGGGTTTATGTTTAGGAATACTGAAATTAGAGAAACAGGCATTGTGATAGAAAAGGATCAGATAGAGCTATGATCTGAAGAAAAGGATTAGAAAAACTTTAGAACAAACAGCAGCACTAACTTACAGATGAAACACTTAAAACATTATTTGTATTATATAGACTACTTAAATGTCCCCTTAAAGATACAACAGTAAACTCAACAGTGGTGCTTAAGGTCGAATTACTGTACAAGCCCTAAATATATTCATCTTTCATTTGTACAATAAATGTTCCCATCCCTGTAACACATATGTAGCATATGTAGCTTATCAATTCCGGCTAAGTTCCAGCCATCCCGGTCTGTTTTGGTGAATGGGGTACAAAAAAGGAGAAATTAATTGAAGTAGACAATGATGAAAAAGAATAGGAAGCTGGCTGGAGAAGAAGCAAAGCTTGACTCCATCCCCAGGAAAGGACCTGATTTGATGGATGCCACCAAGAAGGAGACAGGTCTATTGAGGAGCTTCAAGAATTTAACACAACTAGGAACGGAAATTGGTCAATTTACACCAACAAGATTTGAACAGGTACATCACATACACCACAAGGATGAAACAGGGCTAAGGAGGAGCCTCAGGAATGGAAGAGGGCCAGGATATACAGTACCACTGAAAACAGAACAGGGCTGGGGAACAGCATCAGGAAAGGACAAGTTTAGTGTCCGCCACCAGGAAAGAAAGAGGTCAGTGAACAGTACACAATAAAAAAAAAAAAACAGTGATAGTAAAAGTCAAAAGGAACAGGGCTGATGTACTCAACCAAAAACAGAACACGGTCAATACACACCACCAGGAAAGGGACGGTATTGGTGTCCATCACCTGGTAACAAATACCACCAGAAATGGAAGGGGACAATAAAAACTACAAGGAAGCAGGCGTGATGCAAACTACCGGTAAGGGAAAAGGGACAGTGAACACCACCAGGAGGAATACAAAGCTGATGACTACAATTAGAAAGAACCAAAGTAGGTCAGGAATAACAGGAAAGGAAAAGAGCTCATAAAAAAACATTGAAGGAAGGGAATAGAGGGAAAAGGAAAAGTGCCTGCATGCAACATAAGCAAGGGAACAGGAAAAAGAGAACACTGTAGCACTGGCTCAACCTCAGATGTTGAATCTTCCACAAAGGAAGGATAAAGGAGCAGTATTTAATCCTTCCTTTGTCGCAGATTTAACACCTGTGCTGAATGCAGTGTTAAGCTCGTCCCACTCTCTGGACGTGAATGACCAGGGCTGTGGGGAAAACAGAGCCTAAAATTAGCACATAAGTTGACTCAGCGGTTGAAAATGATTTGAGGTGAGTCTCAGTGATTGAAGCTGAATTAAAAAGCTCTAAGGGGTTAGGCAAAGCAGAAATGAGAATTTACAGGGACTGAGGCCAACACGGGGGAATAACGGTACTGTGTGTGTCGCTGACCTTGCTCACAAAGGCAGATGAGATGGGAAGCAATGAGTGATTAAAAACAAAGGATATGCACGAAATACGCTCATACCTCCAAGTATATATATGGCATTTACACTGAAATGTTTCTATGTACTTGGGGGACATGTAAGGTAGGAATATTTGCGCTTAGGTGTAGACTAAAATAAGGCTGAGTGCTTTAGTGTACCTAGTATACTCGATTGAAATGAGAAATTTGACCCTGAATTGACCAAGCTGCTGGAGGTGACCCAAATATTCTTTGTTATTTTGAGTTTCTGTCATGGAGAATTTGGAGACACAGGACCCACTGAGCAGATTATATCTCACAGTTAGTTTAAAACATCTGAGGAGACCCTGAATAGCTGAAGTCTGTGGATTGGGAGAGAGATGTCTGTACTGACTGGCACCAGAAGAAACTTGAATGCATGAATGAATGAAAAAAAGAATGCATTAAAAACTCTGAATTATTTACAGATCTAAGTGCTGCTAAGACACTTGTGTGCAAGATGCAGTGTGGAGCAGAGTATTCCCTAGACAAAACATAAAAATAAAAATTTGTATCTGACCTTGAGTGAGATTTATTTAGATTTATTTTATTTTGGCTACCATTACACAATAATATGACTAAAAGTATGTGGACACCTGATCATCACATGGCCGTTCCAAAACATCTGATATTAACCCAAACTTACTGTACACCCTCTTTGCTCTTATAATAAACTTCATGCCACTCTTCTGGGAAGGCTTTCAGCTAAATTTTGGAGTGTGGCTGAAGGGATTTATGTTCATTTCAGGTAAAGAGCATGAGTAAGATCAGGAACCGATGCTGGTAAGGTGGCTCCTGTTCCAGTTCATCCTGAAGATGTTCAGTGGGATTGAGGTTACTAGAGCTGTCTCTCATCAAACCTTGACAGACCTTGTTTTATGGAACTTGCTTTCGGTGCTGCATGATATTGGGGAAAAAACTGACATTCCAATTCCAAGAAAATCTTTTTTTAAGCAATATATATTGCAATATGTAGAAATACAGAAACGTTTATCAGATGTCTTGAATTCCTAAAGAAGGAAATAATTAATAATTCTAGAAGAATCGGATTGATTTTGTAGGCATCTTCATAGAAAATAAATATACAGTAATACAAAAGTATAGAAAAAAAACTCTAAAAAATGACTTTTTGCTTTATTTTCGGTTGTTTACATTATTTGACTCACCTTATTCAATATCAATTCAAGGATTAAATATGTTATGATATTAAAAATTAATGTTGCTTCTTTCCCTATTATGAGTTACGATGAAGCTATATATATATAGGCACCACCCAGGCAATATCATGAACTGAATTTTCAGATAGGTAAAGAAATTCATAAGATTCGTAAGATCACATGTTGTTATGGTTGTCTTTGGTTGTTTCTGTGACTAATAATAATAATAATAATAATATGTGCATTTTAGTTTAACATTTTTTGCAACATTATTCCCATATTCCTGGAGCAGTACAATTTACACATTTTAAAATAATAACTTTTATATTTATGTTCTATAGAAACATCAGAAACCCCAAATGTGATGTCTGAAGCCTCCTCCGTCCACACACACACCGGCAGGACTTTTGTATAAGCGTTTGTGTTTTTAAGTACTGTGTTTCCGTACGGATCCCCACCGCTCTAGGTTTAAGGGTTAATCCTTCTGTGTGTATTTTTTTAAAGAGCAGCCTGTTCACTGAGCGAAACTGTGTTTTTCTACAGAGCGTGTGCGACAGTCAGTACGCCCTTCTCATTAGTTTTTTTCGGCAGTTGGCATCCATTGGCATTGCATTTAGGTCCTCTCAGTACCACTCTGCGATTTGTCTATTGATGTATAGTGTAGCCCTACTTGCTTTGTGCACAGGGGCAATGTCATGCTGGAAAAGGTTCAGGCCTTTTAGTTTCTGTAGGGGAAAACTGCTTTATATACCGAAGACATTTTGTACAATTGCTTTTAAGTTTGTGGCAGGTCTTTGAAAGAAATACTGCAGCCTGTAAACACTGGTGGTCAATCTTAGCTCTGGTAGATTTGTTCCTGGTCATTTGAAGAATGTATTTATTTTTTAGCTGTTCCAGATTGTTAAAAGCTGTAAAATGCAATCGTTTAATACATTTCTACATGTAAAATATGACAAGCAAGGAGCGTATGGCTAAAAGAGTTTTAAAAAATGCTAATAATTAAGATTTCAAATCCATCTAATCCTAGTTCCCAAATGCTATCTGTGGTATCCCTGGTTATTAGCTACTCCTAGCTTTCCCTTCTAACTGTCCTGTACTGTCATGTATACCGACATAGAATATAGAATATATAGAATTACTTCTTCTTCTTCTTCTTCTTCTTCTTTGCCTTTCAGTTGTTCCCTTTCAGGCGTTGCCACAGCGAATCATCTGCCTCCATCCAACCCTGTCCTCTGCATCCTCTTCTCTTACACCAACTAACTTCATGTCCTCTCTCACCGCATCCATAAATCTCCTCCTTGCTCTTCCTCTGGACCTTCTGCCTGGCAGTTCCAACCTCAGCATCCTTCTACCAATATGCTCACAATGTCTCCTCTGAACATGTCCAAACCACCTCAATCTGGCCTCTTTGACTTTGTCTCAAAAACATCAGTTGGGTTGTCCCTCTGATGGATTCTTTATCCTATCTATCCTTACGATGCAAATGATTAATCCCAGTATTTTGTATCGGTTCTCCTTGTGCCACCTGGGTAGCTCTGGTCCGTTGCTGTTGGACCAGAGCTACCCAGCTCTTGTTGTGTTTTCTGGCCCCAGGACATTGACTGCAGAATTTTTGGGTGCTGTTGGGTGAGGCCTCAGTGGATCAGACTTGTTTATCCAGCAAATCTCATGGGTGCTTGATCGAAATATAATCGGGGGAGTTTGGAGGCCGGGTCGGCGGACTTGAGCTCTTTGCCTTCTGTGTTAATGTGTTAATGTTAATGTGTTAATGTTACATAGTGTTACATAGTGTTAATGTAATGGCTGATCAGTGTAGGTGTTATTGTTAGCTGCAGAAAATCCATTTTGAATGTAACAAATTCAGCAGTACTATTTTGCTGTTATTATTTCCAATACCATCTGTCTTTTTCTGGCTGGTTCTTAAATTTATTTCCATCTTATTGCATTTCTTTTTCTAACTTTTTTCTACCTCACACAGTCTTTAAGTAGTCTTGCTTTCCAACAACAACAACAACAAAAACTCTCAGTAGGCTAGGAAATGCACTGAGGAGAATTTGACAAGAGCATGTTAAAAACAGAGTTGGAACACAGCCTAGTTGACCAATCAGGCTAAGCTAATCCAACACATATGGGCATTTATATGCTGCCAAACACCACACATTAAGATGTTTACATTTACATTTATGAAAGCTGGCAAAGAAGCCTATGCAGAGGGACTTCTGTTTACTGTATAGAGTTGTATAGAACTGAACAGCTGAAGGTTAAGGGCCTTGCTCAAGGGCCCAGCAGGGGTAGCTTGGCTCACATCATATACTTTAACAAAGTTCTCTAACTTACACGAAAAACAAATACATGTACAAACAATTGAAAGCCGAGTCTCACTTTCTCTATCACACCCACATCAACAGTGAATCATTCTTTTTTTTTTAAAAAAAACCTAGTGCATCCACAAACTGCGTACACTTGTGAAATGGCTGTTTTCCTCCCACAGATGCAGACATTAATGCATTGTCATTCGGGACTTTTAGCATATTAGTTGCATTCTCTAAAAATAATAATACTGTAATATAAAAACCTGAGGAGTTGAGGAGTGTGATTTACTACTGCACAGTATATGCAGCAGCACGTAAATTAATGATATGATGTATTGAAACGAACAGGTTTTGTTGAGTTTAGGTTAGAATTTAGGTTAATTTTGTCCATGCTAAGAACACATTAGGAGCAGTGGTAGCTCAGAGGGTTAAGGCACTGAATTACTGATCGGAAGATCGGCGGTTCGATCCCCAGCTCCACCAGGTTGCCACTGTTGGGCCCTTGAGCATGGCTGACCCTGCGCTCTGACCCCAGTTACGCTGGGATATGCGAAGAAGGAATTTCACTGTGCTGTAATGTATAT
>JAOVVB010206358.1:0-10795 GCA_028570985.1 Heterobranchus longifilis
GGATGGATGGATGGATGGATGGATGGATGGATGGATGGATGGATGGATGGATGGATGGATGGATGGATGGAGGGATGATGGATGGATGGATAGATAGATAACTTTATTGTCCCGGAGGGGAAATTTGTTGCAACAATAACCGTTAATTTTTGTCATTTACGTTGATTACTTAACTTACATACTTTGCGTAACAAACATCCTTATTTTAACCCAAACCACAATGGTTTTCCTAAACTTAGCACCTAGTTTTATTACGTACACTTAAGGTTTGTTTGAAATCACAAAACTGCAACCGTAGTGAAGTATTATAGTTTGGCGCGTAAAAGTGACTGTAAATAAAAATTTGTGAAGAAGAAAAAAATGCTATTCATACCCTTTACCATGAGCTCACGTTGATATCCGCTCCACATAAAAGTACAAATGCAACATATCCGTGGTTTGCAGAAACGTACAATGCCAACATTTATTCTGGTAATTGGGTTACATTTGAAAAATATCATAAAAACAACATGAAAACATCTGGACTGTGGACTGTCTAATAAGGGAAAACTATCGGTCTCAGTGCAATAACTTTTATTCATTTAATTTCTGTGCAATAATTATTCATTTCAGTGAAATAATCTGATTTATTTAAGTTTATTTAAGTTATTTAAGTTTTTTTGCACTTATTCAAGTGCAGCCTACATTTTAGCACCTAACTATTTTAGTACTTGTGTTGTATGGATGAATGTGTTGAACTATGTTTCTCCTTAATTGCACTGATCAGGAGTAGCACTCCTAATTCCATTGTATCCTGTACAATGACACTAAAGCTTCTATTCTATTCTATTGTAAAACATATGAGACAATAGAGAGAATGAGAAAATGAGAAAAAAAGCACCTGTATGAATTAAAGTGCAAACGTGCTAAGTGCTAAAGTGCTTGTGTATTTATTGCACATTGCTCTAGTGCACAAATATTTAGTCCAGTTCCTTGAAGGAGGCTGGAACCAACGATAGCTTCGAGCGGTTTGATTTGCACATTGGCACACAGAGTCTTCTTCCTGACGGCAGAGGTTCGTATTCAGAGAAGAGGGGATGTTGAGATGATTTCTGTTGCTTGTTTCATGTTCGTACAGGCTCTGTATGGGCTCAGACTCTTCCTTCCCGATTACCTTCATAGCTGTTTTGTGCATGCTGGCACTACCAGAAACCAACTTCCTCTTTGTCTAGACAAACAACTGTAACTGTAATTTCCCTGGCCACTGACTTAACCAATATCCTGCCAATCTTCTGCATGCAAACAGTAAAAACAACACACCCAGAGATCTGCACTCCCCTGATAAGCCCCTCACTCTACCAGCTATTCAACCATTCAGATTCTATTTTTCTTCTCCTTCTCGCTGACAGACTCGTCTCGGCTGTAGCGGGCCCTGACAGGCCAATGAGAATGACGATCTTTCGCAAACACACAGAGAAACGTTTAGGTTTGTTTTGTTATAGTTTTTAAAAACCATTTTCCGTTTCAGAACCAGCAGGCAAGAGAACAATTTCCTTCACAGCAGGAGCAACAGAATCCCCAAACCCAAACAATCAGGTTAGAATAAATAAAGTCAACTGCCGGAGTTTAGAGATCTCAGCAGCACATCCAAAAACTCCACCCCGGTTAGATATGAGGGGCTGGCACTGTGGTCCGAGGATGGGCAGAGTTCATTCATGGGTGTCTTAACTCTCACAAATTAAGTACGGAAACTTTAGAACCTCCTCAGTTTCAGCACAGGAGGTTTGATATTTAACGTCCAACGACTAACACAATGTGTTTTGGACATTTATCTCAACATCACATCTTAATTATCTCATTCATTCTTGACATAGCAAACCGCTTTCTCACAGTCATTGCTTATTTATCTCATTATCTTGATATATGTTGTGGTGCCAATAGTTACATTTTAAGCACATAAGGGAGGAGATTTTAATCATAGTGTTAATGAGATGTCAAAAATGTTGACAAGATGTTTTCTTACTTTGATTTGCACAATTCTTTGTGACTTGTTCAGTATTTGATCATCTTGAAAAAATAAATGAATTGCATTCGGCTATTTTCCTCTTAACAGGAACATGACACGATGTCATTTCTACTGGTGTAAGATCTCAGTTAAGATCTGAAATGAAATATGTTGATCTCCCTGTGAGAGTGTGAATTCTGTCAGTCTGGTGGATAGACTTCAAACCGGCAATTAAGATCTTGAGAAATATGAATACAACTTTCTCAAAATGATGAGCTATGTAAGCTGTAATCATGAGGAAACAATATTTGATATGTCTGGATGACAATAAAAAGTGTTTTCTCAGGATAACTGGCAGCACAATCTACATATTTGTTATCCCTGGATAGTGAGATAATTAGCTGTGATTTTCAGATAGGAGGCCAAAAAACATGCAAAGCAGCTACAGCGAGAAGATGTTACAGTAAAATGAGTTTTGAGTTCATGCAGGGTGAGGCGTGCTTCGTATTTTCATAGGACAGAACATTTTAACAGCCAGAGGTGTCACAAGTCTCAGCAGTGTTGGAGTAACTAGTTACATGTAACTACATTTCTGTAATTAAATTACAAAATAAATGTAAAAGGTATTGAGAAAAAAATATGTAATTAAATTACAGTTACTAATCCAGATGTTGGTGATTACAAATCCGAATATATATTATTTTGGGTAAAAAGCTTATATGTAGAATATAACATTTATTCTGCTGCTTTGCATCTTTTCTCCGTGCAGGAACGTCTTCTTTTGGCATATTTCCAGTCAACTACACCACAGCACTCTACACTTCATGGTTTACATTTATATTTTTAAGACTTTTGAGTTCATTGCCAAGTTTAAAATGTTTAGAAAAGTAATCAAAAAGTAATAAAATGTAATAAATTACATTATTTTGATGAAGTAATTGAAATAGGTACATCACTTATTACATTTTAACAGGTTACCTAGTAATTTGTAACCTATTACATTTAAAAAATAACCTGGTCTCAAGTCAAGTTTTAAGTCCTAAACTTTGCTCTTCACCAAATTTAATTGGTATTTTAACATTTAAAGGTTTTGCATACTGCAACTCGTTTTATGTTGACCACTGCAGAGTTTTTGTTAGCAAACGAAATCATCTTTGGTATCATTTGGATATGAATTTGATTCGTGGCACACTTTTTAAATAACATACAAGTCATGTGACTCGAGTCCATGTAAATGTTGTAACTTGCAAAAATGAAACTTGACAATTAATTTTCCAATTCGAAAGTGTAATAATGGAACTGCGAGCATTTGGAGCAAGTGGCTCCTGAAAAACAAGGTGTGCAAAATACTACATATTGATTCAACATTTAATTTCATAAGCTGCTCATCCTATTTTCAGGTCGTAGTCACAGTTTGTGCACATTACATTGTTAACTAACTCAAGGTGTTGTATCAGCTAAACAAAAAGTACAGACCTCAGAACTATTTATAAATTGATTTAGACATGTTAAAAGCTATGAGCTTGCCAGCAGTGTTGGATAATGGTATTTTTAAAAATAATAATGATTGCCATTAAAAAGTAATCCATTACATTACAGAGTTACTTACTGAGAAAAGTAACTTGTTAGAGTACTTTTGCATTACAAAAATGAAAACAGAGGGCATGCAGCCTACTTTTGCATTACTCTACCGTCATTATAGCCTCGTCTACAGCCCATAATGTGTAACTCTGCAGGCTAATAACAGAATGACAGACGCTGTATCTCCTTTACAGCTCGATTATGTTTGATTAAGTAAACATGTGATTCAGAGGGTACCGGGCTCATGCATATACACTAACCAGTTCATACAACACGTCATTTTTCAAGCACAATGAAAAAGTTGAGTTGTTAAGTGCATGAAAGTAAATAGAAACTTTAGCTAACGTTACCTGGCGATCTGTGCAGAGAGGCATATTAGGCACAGCTGCCTCTATGAAAACAATAAATCACAGGCTTGTGTATCTTACAGTACATCATGTTTCAACAGTTAACTCAGTCAATGCTTAGTTACTTTCAAAACATAAAGTCCTCTCAGTCATCTCGCTAGCTGAGCTACACACTGACACAACCGGAGCCTTCCACTAGCATGCGGCTAACGTTAGCATCCAAGGAAAGAAACAGAAACAAGGTGAATGCTTTCCTTTTTTGTGGCAACAAAAGGAAGAGGGAAACACTATACAATTTTTGAAAACATAACTAAATAACGGATGACTTGAATTGCAAAACTAACGTGTTACATTACTCGTTACAACAAAAAAGTAACGTGAGTACTCTGAGTTATGTTTGTAGGTCTTGCTGTCCCCGGCACCCCAACAACCCTGTAACCTCTTGGGTGGCAGCAATCCTCTCCCTGACCTTTACCCTCTGTGTTCACACTAAGTAGCTTCTGTGTTCCCGCTGCAAATGCCTCACTGCGGTCCTCTCAAACCTGCTGCTGAAAGTTTAGTCCTCTTACAACAAACTCATTTACTCACTTGACCCCGTGCTCACCCTGGAGAACGTTCTGGCATTGTTTGTTTTGTGTCACAGCCAAATATCCCCACTTCTCTGCGAAGCTGTCAGTCGCGCCGTCTGTAAATAAAAAGGCACGTGCACATACGCACATGCATCCTGCTAAATGCATGTACAGTATATTGGTGTCCTGTCCCACCTGGCTTCCTGTCTAGCTTTGTGAATGTGTCCTGACCCTTGATGCTCACACAGGAACCTCCTCCCTAAACAGCTGTTTCCACGTGTCCCACCACCCACCGTCCTCCAAAAGACACGGAAACAGAGAGATTGCGCTGAAGTCACCGTCTCAGGGCTCAGTTCACACACAATCTGTGGATATCACATCATGAATTTTAAATGCTGAATGGGTAATAATAAATGCATCTGGGAAAAGAGTTTGAATAACACAAAATTGGCTCTCAGCAGCGAGACATTTAGAAATATTAACTGTCGGAAGGGATCATTTTCATCTTTGATCATTCTGGGAGTATAAATAGGGAACAATATGACCTTGTTCGGAGTGGGGGGAATTAGCCATAAAGCACTGGTGACTGAGTGACTGTTTGATCTGTAACACACCCTTTGGGGAAACACTGTTTTTTCATGCAAAATTCATTAAGATGACTTATTCCTGTGAAACTGAGAAGACAGGGCGGCGCGAGGATGGAAATACGTGTGTGTATATTACACAAAACAAGCTGTCAAAATGGAGTATAAATAATGAGGCTGTCAACATGTGTGCCAGGCCTTTGCCAGCAAACCGCAGTTTATGTCAGAGGAGCGCGGCTAACCGTAACTCTCACATACACCTACGGGGAGAAAGTGGCAACTCGGATTTGAAAGGCAGAGCGTTCGTGTTTCTCTGCCTTCCCGCTTCTCCACCCTCCTCCTGTTTTTCTGCTTTTTGCCCAGTTTCTCCTCGAAAGCCTGCAGATGTGTAGCTATGCGAAAGAAAACAGGCAGCAGGCCTCCGGCTTTTGGTTAGCATGGAGAGACATGCCAGAAAAACAAAGACCTCTGAACTGTATAAACACCACAGCAGAAAAACTGCAGCAAGGACCACCCATGGAGGTGGCAAGTGAGCAACCAAGACCAAAACCAGCTTCTTGGATCAGGGTGCTACTAGATAAAGAGCACAACATGCATGGATGGATACGGAGTCTGAGACAGATGTGCCGCATAAACAGTTACGTATATCAGCAACAAGGAGGACACAAAGGGAGTCCATGTGGCCATGTGTTAATGCAGCCCGGTATCCCTGTGAGTTATGCTCACCTACTGTACATCCAATACTGATGGTAGAAGTGTGGTACAAGTGTGCCCTTTATGTAGCCAGGCAGGAAGTAAGGGTCTGGAGGTTTAGGTGGATGATCGAGTAGTGGGTCAAACTGTGTTGGAGTTTGCATCCTGTCAGAGCAGGCTGCTCTCATTCCCTGTCTGTAGCAGTTACTATGAAAATAATGCACTGTAATTCATACATATACCACGTCATTTTGAGAAAAGAGGCCCAGGTTTCACCCAGGAGACCAGAGTTAGAATCTGTGTATCACGCGACCGTCACATGTGTTTAAAATGGAACACGGAAGGAGGGATTTTAATGCCAATCCTCGTGTTTTTTTATTAACCATACCAAGTTGTTTTGTTGCCTAAACCTACCGAATTAGTCCCATTTCACAACGTTAATCGCGACGTTAATGACATGTCTTTAACCGGGACATGTGTTTAGAATGGAAGTAGGTAGTAGGAATTTTAATGTGATTTTATTGCAATCCCAGTGGTTTTTTTTACTAACCATACCAAGTCGTTTTGTTGTCTAAACCTACTGAATTCTTCCAGTTTCACAACGTTAATGACGTGTGTATAATGCGACCGGGACAAATGTTCATATGATATTCATGAACTGCTGTGCAATACTTTTCATATGATATTATACGAATGGTTTATAAGAATGTGTTGGTCAGAGACCTGCAGTTGTTTGCTTTTGTTAACTGTAACCACAATTTGCCTCACCTTAAAGGAACACTTCACCCTAAAAATGACCATTTGTACATCAGTTATTCACCATGTATTGCCTTGAATTTGTGAAGACACTATAACACGTCCCCTACTCATCTGAGAAGTTTGCACACTACTTGTCTGTATGAGTCTGGGAGACTGTTTGTGTGGAAGTGTTTTAAATAGTAAGGTCTTAGTGTAAATGCATGTATTTGGGAAGTACTGAGCATATGGATAAATGAGAAACTTGGATTATACTGCACGAGTTGTGCAGTTTGTAAACGGATGTTTTTGATATAGTTTTGCGGTTGTTAAACTTGGTCCCCTGTTACTTCAATTCATCAAGTCTTTTCTCAGTTTTTGATTATCTGTGGAGGCATGCGACATAAACAACGTTTTCTTCACGAATTGAAGGCAACACTTGATGAGTAATTGATATACAAATAGTCATTTTGAGGGTGAAGTATTCCTTTAGCCAAGTGTTTTAGCCGCTAACCTAAACCAATACCTTAATCATAGCTTATTTGCCATACCCACGATCTCTGCCATACCGCAGCTGCCATGTGAAAATACTGCAGAAAGAAAGAATTATTAAAACGTTGCCGCTGAACTTTATCCTTGAATGTAATCCTGGGTTTTGCGGAACTATCCAATATCAACATTTATGTCCGGTGATAGGGTTGCATATTGAAGCTGAGAGACCTGGCAAAGGTCTTCATCCTCTGCAGTCTTTTTCAGTAACATGTCTCCAAATCCTGCACAGGGCAACTCACCAACACTTAACCAATTAGCACCTTGCTCAATTACAGCTTCCTGCTGCAGGCCCGGCACGTCTCCGTCTGTCTGCACACCGATGGGTGTTTATGTGCGAGAGACGTAAGCTCGGACATGTGCAGGACATCTACATTTTCTCTCATAGATTTCCTGCTTTGACTAGCTGCTAGCGGAAGGCGTGGCTTTTCTTTCCTGAGACAGACGAATAAACATTATTGTTGGAGCTAAGGCCAGCGGCTTGTATAGGACAAGGTCGTGACTTCTGTCAGTTGTGCGTGTGTGTGTGTGTGTGTGCGTGCGTGCGTGTGTGTGTTCAGGAAAGACACAAAGTGGATGGGATGTCTAAATGCATGGAATAACAGAAAAGAGAAAACAAGCGAGAGGGAATACAAGAGACAAAATTCGATGTTATACATAGCTTACATTTTGTACAATCTGTGTACTTAATGGGCAGTGTGCAATCTGTGTGTGTCTGTTGTGTCTATATGGTTTGAGGACTCTGATTTATGTTTTTAATCCTATGTTTTTACCTTTGCCAGGAACTCTGATGTATGTTTTATCGACCAACTTTTCTGTACAATGTCTGTTTTATGGCTGCAGCATGGGCGTAAGCCCAAGCCACATTTTCTACTTGTACAAAGCAGAACAATAAAGTTAATCTTGAATCTTGAATCTTAACAGTGCCTCAAAGGTTACGTCTGAGGCTGTGCATTTGTTTTTATAGCACATTGTTCATTTACGTTCACAAATAATTGTACTTTACAACAGTTTTTTCCTGTTGCTAACTGCTGCCTTCCCTTGCACAGCATGCTCCGAGACTGCAGCCGATCCCAACAAAAACCACTGTTATCATTTTGTTGCACGTGGCCAAAATCACCAGGAGAGTAATCCAGTCCAGTTAAAATTCCAGGACAAACAAACGTTTGCACTTTGCATCCAACATCGTGCTACTCTCGGGCTGTAAAATGCAAATAACTTGTGCGCTCTCCAGGCCAATTTCTCGTGGGAAGAGAAGCAGAATGTGAATTGCAGAGCGAGAACGTTTTTGAAAAGCATATTAATGATTTGTTTGTGTTGCAATTACAGTCCCAATTGCGTAAAATTGTCACAAATGCAGTCGGTGGAATTTATGAAGTCTCAGATTTAAACGCAGGCGGTGTGCTGGTCTTTTATGGTGTCGTTTAATGTCGGAGTATGTTTTGGTGTGTAGATGTTGATGTGATATAAGGGCCATAGCAATGTCAAACAAAATATCTGTGCATGCACCGCATGACCTCTGGATGTGATTTATATAGAAGCTGCGGATGATTTCATCTATAAAAACACATTCTATATAAATGTGCTTTCTTTTCTTTGCTTGGGGCTAATCTCTCTTTCTCCTCCGCTTTTTTGCCTTATAAAGCTGAAGTCATTCAATCATGGGAAATATATGAGTCTGTGTTTTGTATGAAACCTAAAGCCACATCACTAACTTTATTCGAATCCCCACCACCACTTAATATCGCGTAACTCTGCGCTCCACGTTAATTTATGTCCACAGCAGCTGGAATGGGTAGAAGTTTTGGAGGAGAAAAAAAAAAGCTATAGGGACAAATTGGACTGAAGTACGTATATGTACATGTGGTATACGCTTTCCTGACCTTTTGTTCATCATATTTGTCCCTCTGTTCTCTTGTTCTCCCTCCGCTCCAGCCTCTTGCCCTCCATCCCTGTGGTGTGTGTGTTTTAAAAGGCTGAGCCCTCAACCCAACCAGTGGGCTGTGGTTCCCTCCTAAACCATTCACATGGAACTGGTTAGGAAGACATTCCTTCCATGGAGGGAATGTCTGGCACCAAGCGCCTGTAATACAGAAATCATAAACGGGAGGTCCAGCCTAATCACATCCCATGGCACTCTCACCCTCTCTGAGCTCCCTCTTCCTCCTTCCTCTTCCTCCCGTCCTCTCCGAGGAGCTATTAAGAAGGGGATGGGGAGACGGAGAGCATTAGCTGATCCTATCTTTTCCTTTCCTGTGTAATATAAGGGTGTAAATCACTTGTGGAAATCGAGCGGATCAGATTCTGGTGGTTGGCAAATATTCTTGCTTATCTGATCCTCTGAATTCAATCCCTGAGAAGAGGTGTTTCGTATTTCCATAAATAAATAGAGACATAAAATGTTATGGATTCGGTGCATAGAAAGGCTGTTGTGTTGTTTTGCAGTTGCTACAACACACACACACACACACACAAACACACACAATTTATCTCAACAACAGGGCTGTAGTGCCATGCTCAGCAGGCTATGGTTAAAG
The DNA here is from genome assembly GCA_028570985.1 of Heterobranchus longifilis. NCBI lineage: Eukaryota > Metazoa > Chordata > Actinopteri > Siluriformes > Clariidae > Heterobranchus > Heterobranchus longifilis. The sequence continues at coordinate 9,580 of JAOVVB010206358.1, forward strand.
TTTGATTAATCAAAGTTGGCCGACTGACATATGGTGGAGAAATCTGTTTCTGCGCTGTAAACGCACTGAACAGAATAATCCACACATAAAATGAAAACACACCACCGTTTAAAACAAGTGCATGTGTGATATTTCTAACACGAGTCAGGTGTTGGAAATATCACTTTTGTCCCCATGAATGTTTGTTTGTTATTGTCGCAATGTCAAGCAGGCAAAGTATTTAAATATATGGTAAATTCACTCTGATGAGTGTAATTTTAAGCTGCACTAATGAATATTTCTGGCTGGACCGCAGCAAAGCTGTGGAGCCTATAAAGGGGAAAGTCTGTCGCTGAGTGAGTGAGTGCCTGGTGTCAGTGATGAAGTGACAACATTGGTCAACGTGGTCAACGCATTCTCATAAACCGTTTGTATAATATCATATGAAAAGTATCGCACAGCAGTTCGTATAATATATATATATATAAACATGTCTTCCTGTTTAAATACACGGCCCGGTCACGTGATACACACGTCATTAATGTCGCAATTAACGTTGTGAAACGGGAATAATTCAGTAGGTTTAGACGACAACAACAACAACAACAACAACAACAACAACAACAACAACAACACTCGAACTCCGGTCTCCTGGGTGAAAGTCCTGTGTGTGATCCAGGGTGAACCAAAACAGTTAAGTTGCGAGGGGGGGGCCCTCGCAACTTAACTGTTTTGGTTCCCCCTCCAGCTGCAGAAACAGCTGTTTTTCAGTAAAAAGGTTCTGATAAACGCACTCTACACTACCTGCCCAGCACCAAACTACAGACAGACAAAGTTAAAGCTAAAGAAGCAGATATTTCCCTCGGGAGACCAAAACAGAGAAAAAACAATAGTGACTACTAGACTGCATTTGTTGGGTGGCCAGAAACGCAACTACAGTTGAATGAGTTGTAAATAGGCAAATGTTAGCAACACGTTCGCCATAACGACAGTGATGATATGTCAGTGTGGTGTTTACAGCTTGTGCCATCGCCCCCAAGTGGCCAAAAATCAATTGATACGGCTTTAAAGATTCAGCACCAAATGCAGATGGACATGTGGATCATGGTGACCCGATCGTTGCTGCACCTGCTGCCGTGGATTAGTAATACTAATATTACTACCAACACCAAATGCAGATGGAGCCCAGGAGCCTGGTCTGCTGAACGCTTGTGAACACTTGTGAACACTTGCACAT
>JAOVVB010206369.1:0-10795 GCA_028570985.1 Heterobranchus longifilis
TGATTTTTTTGCAAAACTAAAGTGTGCAATACCTTTTGGGAGTCTTTTTAAACCACATACTCGAATATGAGGCGTTTTGAAGAAGTTGTGTATATGGCCAAAAATCACATGCTATCATATGACATTTTGGGTGGATTTTTGACCGCGCGACACTCCGCTGATCTTGATTTTTTTTGCAAAACTAAAGTGTGCAATGCCTTTTGGGAGTCTTTTTAGACCACATACTTGAATACGAGGCGTTTTGAAGAAGTTGCGTTTTTGGCCAAAAAACACATGCTATAGTATGACATTTTGGGTGGATTTTTAACTGCTCTGCAGATTTTGATTTTATTTCAAAAATAAACTGTTCAATGCCTTTTGGGGGGCTTTTTAAACAACATACTACAATATGGGGAATTTTGAAAAATTTGGATTTTTGGCCAAAAAACAAATGCTATACTATGACATTTTTGTGAGATTTTTGAAGATATACGAAACGATTTTGAGTTTTTTTCCAAAAATAAATTGTGCGATGCCTTTTGGGGGGCTTTTTAGACAACATACTAGAATATGAGACATTTTCCGAATTTTGGATTCTTGGCAACGTTTCACATACTATACTATGGCAGTTTTGACGGCATACTATACTCTGCTGCTTTTGATTGATTTGGACAACATAGTGTGATATGACGTATTTTCTGCATTTTTGATGTCTTTGCAAAAACAATTCTACATACTGATATATTTTTGTGATTTTTTAAGACATACTGTACTATGTCTTTTGGGGGGCTTTTTGGACAACATAGTATAATATGATACATTTTGGGTTTTGGGCAAAATAAATTCGACATACTAAACTACGATGTTTTCGTCAGATATTTGGAGACATACTATACCATGGCGTTTTTGATTTATTTTGATGAGGTACTATATTATGACGTTTTGGGGGATTTTTGATGACATACTATACTATGGCAATTTTTGATGACATCCTGTGCCATTTTTTATTTATTTTTGGCAAGATAGTATACTATGACTGTGGGGGGGCTTTTTGGACAACATACTATAATGTGATGAATTTTCTGCACTTTTGATGTTTTCAGCAAGAAAAATTTGACATACTCTATTATGACATTTTTGGGACATAATGTCCTATGACGTTTTTGATTTATTTTTGAAGAGATACTATACTTTGAGTTTTGGGGTGATTTTTGGACAATAGCTGATAATATGATGCATTTTCGGCATTTTTTGCAAAAAACTTTCGACATATTATATTATGATGTTTTGAGGGATTTTTTTGACGGCATACTGTACTATGGCATTTTTTTTTTTTTTTTACAAGATACTATCTTATGACTTTTGGGGGGCTTTTTGGAAGCATTTGTGGCATTTTTTATGTTTTTGCAAAAGAAATCGACATACCATACAATTATATTTTTGGGGATTTTTGATGACATACTGTACTATGTCATTTTTTATTTATTTTTGATGAGATACTATACTATGACTTTTTGTGGGCTTTTTTGACAACATACTATAGCAGGGGTGGGCAATTATTTTTCATGGGGGGCCATATGATTAATTTTCAGTCATGGGCCGGACACAAATGTTACTCACTGTGAGGAATGAAGTCTCTGATGAGCGTGAACTAGGGCCTCAAAATCAGGTGTAGTCTCAGATGTTACCATGTGCAATCGTCTACGGCTGAAAGGTGATCATCTGTGAGAGAGGATCCAAAATGTGTTTTACAGTAGGGAATGCATACCGGATACAGGTTGCAATGATAGTAGCAGCAACAGTAGGAGAAGACATCGGGCATCAAGGTAATACATTTACAGTTTAATATAAAATATACCGTTGTTATCATTACCAATAAACACAGCACTATCCCATTTCAGAATAAAGGCCCAATAACAGTCCAATGGTACCAAATGATATTGACTGTTTTTGTTATATTTTAATTGTAGTTTCTCTAAGAGCTCATAGTGGCCTTGGGGCCCACACATAACCCTTCAGTGGGCCGCATCTGGCCCTTGGGCCGCAATTTGCCCAGGTCTGTACTATAATATGGCATTATTTTTTCATTTCTGACAAGATACTATACTATGACGTTTTTGTGTCTTTTTTGACAACATATTATAATATGATGCATTTCCAACATTTTTGCAAACTTTTTACGACATACTATACTACAATGGGTTTTGGGGATTTTTGACGACATACTATACTATGGGGTTTTTCATGTATTTTTGATGAGATACTATACTATGACTTTTGGGGTGCTTTTTTTGACATACCATTTTCAGCATTTTTGCAAACTTTTTTAGACATAAGATACTATGATATTTTTGTGGGATTCTTTCATTTTTATTTTTTTTCGGATAATTTGTATTTTTCTAATCAATTGTAATTGGCCAATTCCCCCTGCTAAGCTGTCCCAGCCATTGCTCCACCCTCTCTGCCGATCTGGGGAGAGATGTAGACTAGCACATGCTTCCTCTGACACGTGAAGTCTCCAGCCGCTTCTTTTCACCTGATAGCAAGGAGTTTGCTCGTGGGAGGATCACGCTATTCCCCCCAGTTCCCCTCCCCCCCGAACAGGCACAACCAACTGAAAAGAGGAGGTGCTAGTGCAGCGACCAGGACATATACCCCTATCCAGCTTCCCACCTGCAGACAGGGCCAGTTGTGCCTGTGTGGACACAGAGGCTCTTGTGGGATTTTTGACAACATAATATAATAAGGCATTTTTGATTTATTTTTCATGAGATACTATATTATGACTATGACTTTTGGGGGGCTTTTTTGACAACATACTATAGAATGACGCATTTTCTGCATTTTTTAGGTTTTTTTGAACATACTATGTTTTTTGACAACATACTATGACTTTTTTCGGCATGCTATGCTTTTTTTTGACATACTATACTATGACTTTTTTAAGACTTTTTCCGACATGCTATATATTTTTTCAACATAGTATTTCAACATGCTATACTATGCCTTTTTTGACATACTATAACTAGGACTTTTTATGACTTTTTTACTATACAATCACATTTTTCAACATAACATACTAGGACTTTTGTCACCATATTACACTTTGACTTTTTTGAGATATTATACTGTGACTAAATAAAAATACGACTTGTTAAGACATTTTATAATGTTAAATTCTGAAAATCCAATTTAAGCATTTATAAGGATCCACGAGAACCATGCCTTCACATTAATGTTAAAGGATTCAACAATAACAAGACAAAAAGATTAGCTCTGTAGCACAATTAGCAGCCTTTATTTGTGCAAACCAAAATGTTTTACCAAGAATAACTTTCATTCAGATTCACCCTAAAGATGCTTGATTGTTTGTTCAGCTGGTTAATCAATCAATCAATCAATCAATCAATCAATCAATCAATCACAATTCACCCATTTCTAAATCTGCTTGTTTTCCAAATGTATGGGTGACCTGCACAACCATGACTGTAGTTGCTTTTTTAAATATAATAATTTATTAAAGTAGCAATTTCACCTACCAACTACATGCAAAGTATAGTTAAACTAGCTATTAACACTAGTATTCATTTTGTATAAGAACACTGTGCAAGTCCAGAGAAGCTGTTTTTTTAATATATATATACGTGAGCTTGACTTGAGCTTTACATTATGTGGTTGACCTCAACAGAACAAAGCTTATTGGAAATTTTGTTGCCATTGTAATCTGTAATACTAGTTCCAAAGCCAGATGCTTGGTAGGTGTGGCACGGGCATACAGCCAAAACAGGCAAGTGAAAATTCAAACTAAAACATCTGAACAGGTAACAGGATCCCCCACAACTTTGGGGGTAATTTGGACAGAGTGTGGCACACTTTCTTTGGTGCAATATCCTGCTCTGGATCCCTCCTCCTTCCTTCTCCTCCCCGGAGAGACCCATTGATCTGCTGTCTGGTGAGCCCTATGTCTCCAGTATCAGGATAATTCCAGGAGGGATTGGCTTTCCCTTGTTACCTTGTAGTTGGGAGCCCTGGTCCTGCCCCTTCCTAATTCTTCCCGCCTTCACTTCCCAATGGCACTGGGGACGGCCGGCAGACAAGGGTCTCTTTGTCCCCTGTTTGAGGAAGGAAATGGAAGCGATGTAGCTGAAAAGGTCTGAAGATGCTTCTCTTTCTCCATCAACAACACACATTTAAAAAAAACAACATAACAACATGGCATGCTAATGTTCATTTTGAAAATACAGGTGGATTGTTTGATCTGTCAGTCTCCCAAAGCTTCGATGGTGTGACTCATCTGTGTTTGATTAAAGTGCTACAAACCTCCATTAAAGACAAACACTGTTCCCAAAGCACCTCCATTCTAATAAGACAGATATTAAACAGACATGATCTGTCGTGTGTGTGGTGTGCAGCACTATTGCCCGAGCAAAATGTCTCCTTGGGGACAATAAACAATATCTGATTAGATACCTTGTTTTGTTAAATGATTTATAACTCCTGTGTACCTTTGTGTGCTTATTCATTGCCCTCTTATATCTTGATAATGTCCATCCACTCTGCCCTGACTTATAAAATATGCAGTTTTCTATATTTGCTGCCTTTAAAAGTTATTAATTGTGCAATTCCTCATGCCCATACGCACAAGTGCACACAACACACAAATATGATTTTGACCTAGTTTACTTGATACTGAAATTATAATACTATAATACATCTTTCATCTAGTATATGTTGTTGTGATATATCAAAATTAAAACAAATCCCATTTTAATGGGCTATGTTCTATTACTTTGTAGAAAGGCATGACTTCCCTTCCCTTTAACTGTGCTAAACCACGAAGACAATTTCTACCAACAAAATCAATATTTTAACAATGGAGGGGAGTTACACAGCCAAATTATTATTTTACTTTTAAGGGAGCATGTATGAGCACAAACAGCGCAATCATACTCTCAAAAGACTGTGTACTATTCACCAAAATGAGAATTTAGGCTGTCTGTGACACTGGACATCTCTTTCATCCAGCTCTCCTTCCCTCTTGCCCTGAAATAATGCCATGAGAGCTGTCTCTACAAAAGTTCCCCGCACACAGGCAATTCTTATTTTCCTTTCATTGTCCCTGCCGGACAAGACAAACAAGCAAACAAGGCTCGAGAGCGCATCATTTCATTTCCATATAGATGAAAAGTGTGCAATGAAATAAGCAAGTGTCCATTTGTACACAAGGCACAATGGTTTTCATCTTGATGCTTCAGTATTGTTCGAAGTGCTCTATGAATTACCTGAACAAAACACTCAATAGGATGATATTCGCTGCATTGTAATTCTAAAAGGGTACTAATAGATTTTGCCAGTGTCCGAGCACTTGAGACGTGAAAGAGGTTAAAGCAACATGGGAACTGAGATGAGTTAGAATGGAGATAGTGCCCCTCTTCAGTCTTATTCACATTAGATGTCATTATTATCACTTATCCGCACTCGTGACCACATCCTGTTCCTTTTGGGTCTTGTAATGTTACATGAGCAACCTAGGATGGCTTCTGTATGGAGCATATTATGGAATTGTACTATCTATTGCAATGTGTCCGACAAAAGGTAAACTTTTATAGCAGTGGAAACGTCAGGAAACAACTAATAATTTCAATCAGGTCTTGGCAGAAATTTTGGCGCTTAGACTCTACAGGAAGATTTGTAATCGAAGGGCGTCTGCCCTGAGCAGCAGCAAGATAAATCCTTTGCCTGACACACATGCAGCACCCATACACTTCAGTTTAAGAGAAATTCTAAATTCCACACTCCTGGAGGACTGCTCTTCATTTCCTGTTTCCAACCAACAGTCAATGTTAGTTTGTTAAAGCCATTACCGCAGTAGTTCCCGAACCTATGTAAGCAATGCCGGTATATAGCCTTACATCCGCCGGCAGGAAGCCCTTCCTCAACTTCGTGTGGTTCTCAAAGTCCCTTCGCTGCAGCCGAGGCGTAGCGCCACCCAAGATGACTGTGATTGGTTTAAAGAAATACAAACAGGACAGGGCGTTGTTTCCACTATACCCAAGTGAAAGCCACTGAATCCAGACCACCCCTTAGCGCGGACACATCAATGTGGTCTGGCTACGCGAGACCATTTCAACCACGACAGTGGAGGTCCCCTACCTTAACGAAATAGCAATTAAAACCCAAACTATAACCAAGTCGTTTCAGTGCCTAAACTTAACCAAACTCTAACTATAGCCCACCATAAAACAAATTCATTTTCCAAAAGTGATTTGTAATGGTTTTGACAGGCACTGACAATTTATGTCATTGTGTGGCACCAGATCAGAAAACGCTTGTATGGGTTGTTCTAAAGGGCAATAATGAAGAAGGTGTAATTTGGAGGACTTGTCTGAGACATATCTCCTGAAGTCCTGGGGAATAAACAGTGTAGTTTGAGGCTTGGATAAGGGATAGTTAGAAATATGCAAGGAGGCAAGCACTGCAACCAAATAAGCCCTTAACTAAAAACCTTGGTGTGAATTTTAATGATGATATTACTCAATCCCAAGGAAAAGACAGAGAGAATTATCGGTGAGAGGCCCCTTTAATCTGAAAAAAGTTCTGACTACAGAAACCTATACAGAGCTCTCATAGATGCAATGATCAAGGTTTATACTCCTTTGATCTGGACAACCCCGGTTCTTTACCAAACCTCTCAAGACCAGTTTCTGGGCTTACACACACCAGCATCTCTCATCTTACGATGAAAAAGCTTGTGCAGTACACACAGCTAAACAATATTTCACTCCCAGGTTCCAGGTCCCATTTGAAGAGATCACATCGGGACATGAAAGCATTCTTTTTTTCCTTATATCCAACCCCACTCATGTTTGCCTGAAGCGTCGATCCTCTGATGGTGGTAAATGAGTTAGCGACAATCCAAGTCTTGGGTTAATGGAGTAGTGAGCTGTTAATGCTGCTCGAGTGGTTGTAACAAAGCACTGAAGAGACATAAAATGCAGAAATCGAAAAAACACCATACTGTCTTAGACATGTTGGATGATTGCAGATAAGCACAGACAACACATGTGCAAGATGCTCAGAACTGAAGAAAGCCAACGTGCACTACATCCATTACGAGTGAACCTTGAACTTCAGTTTTAGTATCCAACTGTTAACAACAGTTGTTAGTCAGTTGTCATGATTATTGTGGCAATGTCTAATTAAGCATCCTGGGATAAATTATGCTAATGTAACCGTTGAATAACTTTTCTCCTCTCATAAGAGGTTAGTTGTTTTTAATCTCGCCCAATTAGCACATTAAACACAAAGTGCTACAGAACCGAGCAGCACTGGAGCAAATGAGCCCACCAATCTAATTGGGAATTAATGAATGCTTTAAAGTGCTAGCAGCCAGTGCAATTGTAATTCAAAACAAGAGAAAATTAATCACAATAATTTCTGGGAGAGAAAGTTAGCATTAACATAATTGAAGCAGAGAGGATAAAAAGGCCATGGCAGCGTTGGGGGGCTCGACTAATCAGTAATCCTCCATGGAGGAAATTGTTTGTTATTCCAATTAATTATCCACTGTACTTAATCACCTAAATTGCAAGTGAAAACATTTTTTTTTTTTGCTTTTTTCTCTAGCTTTCATATCACAGAAGATGAACTGTCCAAGGGTGTTTGTTGGTGGGTGGGAGAGGGGTCACGAAAATGGCTGCAATGGGAGCAAAAGGAGTTCAGATTTGGCTGTGACAAAATATTATGTGTACACTGTCTGTTTAAGCTTAAAAAACTAGCTTGCTTTAATTTTGGAGTACTTTTCTCATTAATTTCCCTCAGCTTTACTGCCTGTCACCTTTGTATGGGGCTAGAGACACAATTTTACACCCCTGCTTCATGAATAAATGGCTTGAAAAATTGGAATTCATTGGCAGTGATACAGTCTGCAGTATATCCTCTGTGTTTTACAATCCCATTGCAGGTATGATAGTCCTGAACAAGCAGCAACATTTATCCTGGACATGGGCATGATTGTAATGATGTTGGGAGAGAATGTATCTGTTGCTTTCAGAGCATCTGTTGCCAATGCAGGCACAATGGCATTAGCAGCAAAAAGCCATGGAACATTAACCGCTCCCAACAGAACTTCCAGATGGATTTTGTTCTAATGGCATCATTATACGCTAAATTAAAAGGCGGGTAAATGGAAGTGTAAAAATTTAAATGACTGAAAAAAAATCTCTCAAGCTTGAGCTGTCTTTAAAGGAGGCCTCCGACAGAGAGATTGGGAGCTGAGCCATGCAATGAGTGTTAATCATACGCATATATAAAATAGTAATGAAGGAATGAATAGTACAGTAGGGTGGCAGTACACATTACACTCTGTTATGTTTAACGCACCAGCTGAGACTGAAATGGCTGCTTTGCAGATGATGCGCTCAGCTTACATCTCACTTGTTAACCTGTTAGATACTCTTTAAGTGATTTCTAACGCTAATGTGGTGATTCTATTAAATAATTCTAACCCCTGTGGTGATTGACATTGGCTTTTCTCCCTCATTGTTGTGTGATAATAATAATCATTGCAAAGTCAACTATTATTTTCTTTTTAATATGTGCTTCTTTTCTTCTTATTGAAACCAATATGTAGAAAATACTGAAGCTGTAACCTTTCCCCTTTGTCACAAAGTGGGCTTATCCATTTGATAAAGGTGACAAAATATGATCATGAAGCTTTGTTATTAAATCAAATAAGGACTGTTGTCACGACAGACAGACAGACAGACAGACAGAAGAAAGTATGTTATCCTACAAAGAGACATTACTTATGTCAGCAGAAGTTGGAAGTCTAAATGAACAAACTATTGCAAAACTCCAAATAACAGATCCAAATAGACATTAAAGCTGTGTAATAATACTGCCAACCCTTATTATATAGAACATATTAAACATCCAGGGCCCAGGGTTCCTCAGGATACCAAACAGAACATAAGGTTTAAGAACCTTCAAAGTTGTCCATCTAGAGTCTTACTGACTTTCTCCTAGGGAAGCTGCGGTGGCAGTAATGCAAATTCCACAGAAACATGAATGCAACACGCAACTGTGAGCGCAGACTTGGGGTCATCTGGGGTCCTGACCCTGACTGAGACCTTCTGGCCTGTGTCTGGGCCTCGACAGACACTCGTGGCCTTAACCTTTACCCTTTGACAAGCTGTTGTGTCCAAAACCATCTATGAGCTCCCTGTGTAAGGTCTGGTCCACTCCTCGATCGATCAAACACAAGAGGTGAACTTCAGAAAGGAAAGAGCAAGGTCATCGGCGTATAGAGTTCAGATGACGCATCGTGGTTCTTATTTTCTTATTTGGAGATTTTAATCACTCTACTGTAAATACACTTGTTTTTTTTATTCTAAAAAAAAAAAAAAAGCAGGTTGTCGGTTGAGAAACAGACAATCACAGCAAGTAACACCTGATTTATATGCTTTTCATGCTATTACTGTATTTCTTTGTTCAAATTGCTCTCAGAAAAGAACTCCAACGAAAGTAATTGAGGCTGTGTTTTACACCGGAGGTACAGAGCGTGCTGTATTGCTGCGGGAAGGGTCGGCAGCACTCACTGTTGTGAAGAGGGATGAAAGAGAGGGAGTTTGAGCTGCTACCCTCTGACCCGATAATTAAAAAGGAGAGATTCGACAAAACGCTATTATCAAAACAACTCTCCTAAACCCATTCAACATGACTTATTTCCTGAACACATAACAGCTAATGTAACCGAGCAACCCTCTGGGTAATGATTGCTACTAATGTTCATATTGTCTACATTTAGCATGTTTTTTATAATTGTGTGGGTCATATTTTACTCACCGCCCTCATGTGGCTATGATTGCTATCATCCGCTCTTTATCTCTCCAAATAGGCAAATTTCAGTTTCAGTGTTTTCTCTGAACCCTGCATCACAACTCTGCTACCACCAACATTTATGTGAATTTAACTTTCATGTAAAAGATCATTTTTGAATGATTTTGCCCGTATCTACCTCCTGCTCCTCATCCCCTTTTGAGTGTCCCTTCACCATGTTTGTCTGCCTTTACAAAAGCTTCATCAGAGAGTCCCAGCCATCTCGGTAATTGGGCCCATTTATTTCAAAGGTACATTTAATGGCGTCTCTTATTTTTCAGCCGCGTGCTGAGGATTAAAGAAGATCACAATGCCCCCTTTCTCATGGTTCCATTTTCTTAATTTTAGAGGTGGTCAATTATTGAATTATTTTCACTTTTTCTTTCATCTGCAAGATACAATAAATTGTACGGACCTCTTTGGTTAATGGTGGAGGTGGCAGTGGGTGTCCATGTGCGTGTGTGTGTGTGTGTGTGTGTGCGCACTGCATGGTATGTGTGAGCATGCATACTTGTGTAGAGAGTATCAGTAGAAAACTGTATGTTAAAATGTAATTTTTTATTTTATTTTTTTTAATAAATGGTGCTGAATTTATGTTCAGTTCAATGTTTAATTTGTTCAATAAAATAATGTTAATAATTTCCTTTCATTTCTTTTATTTCAAGAAGCAATTTGTAGTATTTTAGCAGGATACTTAAAGCAGCATGAAGGCAGAATTGAGTAAACTTTAATATGTTATCGCAAGTAATATTGTTATTGTGATACTCAACAATGATATTGCATATTTTCCTCACATCGTGCAACCCTAGTACCATATATACTGTAAATATATGTGCTCTTATGCAAGTGTGTACTGCATGTTGTGCATTTTTTGTTTGCATCTTGTACATTTACTGCACGTGTCTGTGTGTGTTTTAAAGGCCATTTCCATATCTAC
>JAOVVB010206400.1:0-10794 GCA_028570985.1 Heterobranchus longifilis
TAATATTTGTTTTTCTTCACTTATATTAAACTAATAATACATTTATCACATTTTTCTTCATGTTGTGATTCAGAATAGAACGTGCATTTATGTGATTTAAATTAAAAGTTATTATATGGATATGGAGCATTACTCACTTTTTTCAACAGTATTATTTTGAACACAACTGTATAATAAAATATTGAATCATCGGAATAGTTATTAGGATCACTCCTTGCTGCACAGGCATAGTGTTGGGAAAACTTTGACTCATTCTTTTTAGTTCAACATTCCACAGCATTATGTTCCGCATTTTTTAAATGGATATGAATGGCTACACTGACTACTGTAAATGAGTCAAAAGAATTTAGTTCCTTTTTTTTACTCAGTGTAATCAATGATGCCATCAATGTTGAATTGATATGAATAATTATAGATAGTAGGTATGATTTATAATAAATTAATAAATCCCACCAGTTCTAGAATGTTTTGCACATTTTACTTTGTACATTTACTTTGCACATGTACAGTTTCACAGTTCTCACCATGCCCACCATTTTTCTTGATTTAACACACTGGAAAATCTAAAATCCATTTTAATAGACATGGGTAAAATCTGACTCAGAACAGCCTCAATGTAAAAAAAAAAAAATATTATATATATATAAATTCATTTCTGTGTATTTTGGGTCACTTTAGGAAAACTTCACATTTCAGCCTAAAAGAATGACATTTAGGGTAATTTTATTGCTATCAAATGTGAAAATGGGTCAAATTTGACATAAACAGTATCTAAGTTTAGATGCCACTGCTAGACCTTATGTGTAAGAGAAACAGTTTTCGTTCTGTAGCATCTCTAAAGAAAACAAATCTCTACATATTGGCCCTGCAAACATTTTTAAACTTGGTTACGTTAAGTGATCGGGTTATTCGAGTGGTTTTTTTTATTCTCTACCAACCATATTGGAAGCTACAACTGAAGCTTCACAACCTCCCAAAGATGAAGTTGTTCAAGAGGTGCCTGCCATAATGTCTGCAACAAGCAAGAAAAATACTTTTTAAAAAATTTAAAGATTAAAAAAATAATCCAACCAATTGGCTATGTGGAATGATAAGCGTGAGTTTATTCTTTAAAGAAAAACTATCAAAGAATCTCACATGGAGCATTTAAGAGCTTCACGGCTCCTCATAAATTATCTGATGAATGGAGACCATTAGGGTGGAAAATTCTTACATACCATAGCTACATTAAACACCATTTTCAGGAGTACCTAATGAAGATGTTCAACATAAAATATAAGATATAAAGGTTCGTACACTCTGACAAATCCTACTCTTTTTCTGATTTTGTTTTTGAACAAGTTGCCACTGTTGGGCCCTTGAGCAAGGCCCTTAACCCTCAACTGCTCAGATGTGTAATGAGATAAAAATGTAAGTCGATCTGGATAAGAGCGTCTGCCAAATGCCTAAATGTAAATGTTTTCGCTTTTTTTTTTCTCTCCCTAAAAGTGATGATTCATATAGCCCCTATCCCACTCTTAAATGTTCTCTCTGGGTTGTTTTATCGACAGCTAACGATAATTCCACGAGTTAATACCATCTTGCTTTCAATGCAAATTTAGTGCAGAATTTTAGTTTGCTGTAGGTTAAATATTTACAGTGCCAAACAAAAGTATTCATACCCCTTGAACTTTTCCACATTTTGTCACGTTACAACCACAACCGTAAATGTATTTTATTTGGGATTTTATGTGATGGAACAACACAAAGTGGTGCACAATTGTGAAGTTGAAGGAAAATTATAAGATTTTGAGATATCAAGATAAGATGATATTATGATATAATAATAATAATAATTATTATTATTATTATTATTTTTACAAATTATTATCTGAAGAGTGTGGCGTGCATTTGTGTTCAGGTCTGTTTACTCTGTTACCCCTAATATCCAGTGGAACCAATTGCCTTCAGAAGTCACCTGATTAGAGTTCACCTGTGTGTAATTTAATCTCAGATTTGTTAGAGAACATTACTGAACAAACAGCGTCATGAAGCCCAAGGAACACACAAAAAATGATTTGTGTACATTTATGATGAAAATAAGTAAGTTTTTTTTTTTTTATAATTTAAGTAATAAAGATCATCTGTTTATATCTCTGGGAACATCATCTAAACTAGTGTCATATGGACCTCTCCCCTTAACTTCCAACTTCTTTTTTCACATTCTGCTCTCCGGAGTGGTAGTGTGTTATAATAGTCATGTGATTGCAAGCAACTATTTCAGATAGTACAAAATAAATACATGTATGTGCTTCTAATGGTACAGAATAAACATATGCACATGCTTCATTACAAATATTCAACTTTTTAATCTCTCATTTTTTGCCATCTTTAATTCTTATAATTAGTCTTCTTAAATTTATTAAGCTACTGAGGTAATGTCAGTAAGTAAATGATAATAATAATAATGATATTACATCTTGCACCTTAGTTGAATTTTTTTTATTTTTTTTAGTACAATCTCAATTTCCATCCTCCATAACTGCACTTTCTGATGTTGCACATGTTGCTATGAAGACAAAGAGATGATGTTGATGATACCATGCTGATACGATAAACAAAATAGCATATGGCTTCCCTTGGCATGGTTCTGACGGATTACAATTTGGCAGAGGCATAATGATAGCCTTATTAGATTTGATTGTTCCTTCAACTTATTTCATCTATCTGTTGGACTATTGAGTGAATTGTATAATCAGATAAGTTCTTGACTGGTATTAAGGCGAGATAGTAAAAATGTTTGGTGAAGACCAGTGGCGGCTGGTGCAAAATGTTTTTTGGGTCGCGCAAACAAAATTAGTCTTAAAAATAAAATTTTAATAATGGCCTGTAAATAGCCATAAGAAGTGCTGAAAAGCACCAAGTGTAAGCTCGGCCGCAATCACTTGACTGCTGCTTAATTAGAAGATCAGGTACTTTAAAATTACATGTTATAGTAGCATTCTTCTCTGCCTAACTTTAAGGGGGCAGCACTTTCCTGAAGCTTTGCAATTAACCTGTAAATGGGAATCAATCCATGTGTACTATATCAGCAAATAAGGACCATGGTACTGTCAAAAATACCATGGTAAAGGTACTATTGGGCTACTATAAAAATTTCTTATGAGAAATCTGTCCATGCAGTTTAGAAGGAAGCATCAGTCTTAAAATTCCATTTGCTTCAGGATCTGATAAAGTATGTCTGATTACCAGACATACTGTGATTCATCTCTTTTTACTGTGTTCCTGTTTCTGCTTTTGCTCTCCTCATTAAATACACCTACTCTCCATCTCAAACATACATAAAAACTATCATCAATAAGCCATCTCCATGGAAACAGCATAGCAACAGATTGTTCACTGCAGCCAATCAGGACGTTCAGCACCTCTGGCTGTCCTTCAGTTGCTTTGACAGATTGTGAACAATCCTAGAAGCATGGCTACTGGTCATTTGTATGTTCTATTTTCTATTTATTTTCCCCAATCTCTCCTTTTCTCTTTCACTCTCTCTCTGGTACACAAACATTTCCTTGGTTCAGTGTTTCATTTCTATATCACAACATCAGATTTCAAATTAAATTGTTTCTCTGGGAGGGGGGGGGGGGGATCTTTGAAAGACTAAATTAGAGATATTTAATTTTCCATAGTTCTGACTAAATATGTTCAATATTGCACACCTGTTCTTATTTGAAATCCACCTGCATTTAAGGTATTCCACCATTCACATTAAATATCTCAGACTTTTTATTCAGCAGACCAGAACAGTCCAAGAAACTGCCTGTGTAGTGATGTGTTAGTGAAAAGGATGAGGTCAAGTTCTTTCACATTTCTTTCACATTCTCTGGCCTTTGAGAACATTTTAATTATTTGCCTTGGGACGCTTATCCATATCCATATGTACTGTGATGCTCTATCAGTTATATCGGTACTGCATGTTCTCTCAGCAGTCACTTCATCAAAAACACCAGTGAGCCAGTTCCACTGCAACTGTACACACCCACGCCATAACACTGCCCCCACCATGTCTGATACTGATGTAGTAAACCATTGGATCTTAAGCCCTTCCATTCCGTCTCCAATTCATCACTTCCAGTCACTATTCAGGGTTGTTTCGAGGCTTTTTAACATGCATTAGTCTGTCTGTCCTTTAGAGCTCCCCGTGTTCTGCATCTTGAGCTAAACTGTATTAACACTCAGGAAGGTGTCTCTTGACTTTGATGATGATACTCCGACCTCCTCCAGAGTGATCTTGGCTAGTTAATTGGCTATATCTTGTAGAGGGGTTTTTCTTCACTAAGAAAAGAATTCTGTGATCCTCCACTTTAGATACTGTATCTTCTGTGGTCTTCCATGACTTGGTGTTACTGAGCGTGCCAATGCACCCCTTCTTCATATACATTCATACATCATATACATTCATACAAATGGACTGTGACCATTCTTCTCTCTTCTCCCCCTCTCTCTCTGTCAAGCTACACATGCTGCTCCTGAGCTGCCCGTGATCCAGAACCGCCCCTAAAACTTCATCTTTATCTAATCTGCTTTTTCCATTTCTCATCTGTGATTCACTCTCCGATTACCGCACAGGGAGTGTATTTGACTGATGATGAAAGAAGTGCAACTTAGTGTAAACAAGGCATAAGATCAGCCTTACAGAATGTGATTTCTTTGTATTAATATGTCAGACAGAGAGTAGTACAGAAAGACAGACAGATGTCTATGTACGTGGGCTTTAACCTGAAAGCATAATGATATCACTGATTACATTAAAGATCAGCAAATTATTTTGAACTTTAACCTTTTAACTATTTCTACAAACTCTTTTCCCAATAACGATGGTTACTAATGGGGTCTAGTCAAGTATAAAAGTGATCTTGATTTTAGAGCTTCTATTATGATCAGATACTAATTTTTTTTTTTTTTTATAAAATCACTGTTAGAAATGGCACAAATATTGTTTTAATGTTTAAAGTTTATTCAGTTTGATTTAATGGAATTATGCATGCATTGAAAATGGAACATGCAGAAATAAAATCATTCTGACCAGTTATACTTACTGTGCGAAAATAATATTTAGTTACTCATCATTTTCATGTGTAAAACCTCACCAACCCGTTATATAACAGCAAATTTGTCTTAGTAGGGCTCATTGTGATGTATTATACTGAGTGGAGTACATTATATTGTAAACCAAATGTTTAGCCACGTGTATGCCTTTCTTCTGTGTGTGCTTTCATGAATGATTCTGCATTCTTTGCCTGTTATCTCCAGTCACATGATTGGCCTTGTAGGATGTAGTCTCCTAGCAACCGCCCCTCAAGAGCCCCCCCAAACCGCACCCCTCTCGACTTTCCCCTCCGTCCCTTCTCATCTGGTTCTTTCCATCACTGGGTGAATGTGGGTGTGACGGACTGATCTGGTGCAATGGAGTTATTTATGGATCTGATTGGCATGTGATTGGATGGTGTGTTTTCTCAAATTAAACCATGCTTCATTGTGTGTAAATCTCTCTCTCTCTCGCTCTCCCTCTCTCTCTGTCACATTTAAATACACACACTCACACACTCTCCTACTGTGAAGTTCATTCATAGCAAATGTGAGGAGCAAACAATGGCAGATGAATTTCTACACCTACAGTACAAAGATTTTAAAGACTTTTAATTAAACAAATAGCTCTGGGGGATTTATTTTATTGAGGCACTAAAGACAAGTTGTTATTTAAACACAAAAATATATATAGAATATGTTCTTATTTACATTTAGACCAATCTAACTCTGAATCTGTATCATTTAATGAGGAGTGTTCATGAGTTGGAGGTATTACATCAAACCTGTTGGTTGGTGGGTATGGGTTAACAGTTCTGACCCCTTTTAACGACAAAACAAGGCCACTTTTCTTTTCCCATCCGTCTTTTATCTTGGAATGAATGAACCCATTTGCTATATAGTAGGTGACTGAAAAACTGTTAAAGCTTATTTCTTATGAAATATGATACTGTAATTCAAAATGGGAAGATAAATTGAGATATAAATTGACAGAGAGAGAGAGAGAGATGAAGAGGGGAATGAGGGATGAGAATAGCCTAGTACTTGTCATTCAGTACTACGGACTACCTACACATCTCAAATCAAATCAACATTTTGTGCCTTCCCTCTTTTGTTCTATTACGGCTTGGCCTCCCCTCTCACTTTCATACATCCCTCCATTTTCCTCTCGAGCAAGGTCATTACCAATGTCATCACAGCCCATCATCTGTCACCTGATTGGCTGCCACAGTCAGCCGAGGCTTAAAGAGACAGTAAGCTTTCTGCCATCTTGGCTTATCAGTCTCTCAAAAACATCCCTAATGTAGAAGAAAAACAAGAACAAATGCATTGACAAAAAAATTGTGTGCAATGTTTAATAATAACCAAACTGCTTGAATACTATGTGAATTAAATGATTAGTTAGAGTATTGATTCCTATTGAAGCTATGTCTATGATAATCTGCTTATATAAATCATATGACAAAGGATTACACATACATTAATGTGTGATAAAGAAGAGGGAAAATAAACAAAAAGTATAGGTAGATGGATATACAATGGAAACAATACAGTATGTGAAACACAAAGTTATCCAGAAGAATCTGCAACCCTTCCGGCCATGAGAGAAAAGTAATAAAGAACTAGAGCATCAGGGAGTATAAATAAATTGAAGTGTAGGACAGAGATCTGATATTGGATAGAACTGTGGTTGCACAAGATCGATAAATCTGGCAGTGAAATGGAGGCTTGTGTTATTGGATCCTAATAGGGTGGCTTCAGATTCAGTGAGTGTGGCTACAGAGGGCAGTAGTGGGGAAGATAATCTCTGTGGCATATACAGACCTGCACACACAGACAACCCTCTTAAAAAACTTAACTAATTTTAATCATTTAAACTCTTGCATTCTAACTGCATGCATTTCTTGTTGATTTGTAGTTACTGAGTACCTCGCATTACAGAAATCACTGAAAGCACAAACAAAACCAAATACACCAATCAGCCATAACATTAAAACCTGGCACCCTTGGGATGTGGCACCCTTAGTGGTGCCTCTATCTATTGAACTTGCATCCCACGGAGCTCGATCAGATTGGGATCTAGGGAGTTTGGAGACTGGGTTGAGGGCCTCTGACTCTTTGCCTGCTGTGTCCCGTGTGGGGTGGACCGTGCTGCACTGAGAGTTCTGGTGCTTTCCTATCGTGGCCATCAATGACTTTTTTCAGCAGTGTGTGCAACCTTGGTTTTTGTGTGGTATCAGACTGGATGGGCTGGCATTTGGTCCTCGTGGGCATGGGTAAGCCCTGAGTGCTCATGATCCTGTCACCAGTTCACTGGTATATGATGGGTGTTCATCATTGTTTACCTGTCAGTGGTCATAATGTTAAGGCTAATCAGTGGCACTAGACAGGATGTAATAAGCCACAGTTCCACAGAGAACCATCACCTATTATCTGTCTTTCATTCTATTCCTCTCTATCTGCAACTGTCACTTAACCATAACCCCACTGCCACAAATAACTTTTAACAACACACCTTCAGTCCTTGGCTTGTCACTGTGCTTCAGCACTGGGTTTGTTTCTGTGTAGAATTTCATATGTTTTCCCCATGTCTGCACTTTCTCAAGTTTATAAGCACTGATGTAATGTCTATAAAAGCAGACCAAGTACAGGTACATAGTACATATTCAATTAAAATATGTGAACTAAAATAATTAAGAACATAATTTATTCATGAGGCTTGTTGTAATAGGGAAAATGGTTAGAAGCGCTACCAATGAATTTTCCTTTAATTTAGGTATGGAATGGGTGGAATCTTTCGGGTACATTGGACATAATTAACTAAGGGTGTTTTCACATTATGGCACTTGGAGCATTTCTGAAAACACTTGACCTTAAAGTCTGGTTTATTTTGGTTTATTCCGCACTTGGGAACTGTGCCGTGTCCTGTGGAAAAGGTGGTCTCAAGTACAATTCAGCGTACTCGGGCATGGATTAAATCAGATATGGAAGCCAATCATACCTGAGAATGGAAGTAGAGTTGTTTAGACACAACGTCATCAGTGCTGTCGGTCATCTCCAAGATCTCATTGTACTTCTTCTCTTGTGTTTAATGGTGGCTCACAAACCTCATAGAACAGCACGTAGAGACTCCATCCAGCACAACAAGACATGTCACTCAAATAAACACAAAAGAGGAGTGTTTCAGGATGAATTTAATAATATACTAGAGAAGGGAGTTAAGGGCGCTGGTGGTTCACTGGTAGGTGTTTCGCCTGCCATGCGGAAGGCCCGGATTCGATTCCCAGCCAGTGCCCAAACCCCCCAGCCACTGGATGCAGTGCCGGTCCCAAGCCCGGATAAAAATGGGAGGGTTGCGTCAGGAAGGGCATTCGGCGTAAAACCTGTGCCAAGTCGTAGTGCGGACTGGGTATTCCGCTGTGGCGACCCCTTGCCTGGAGCAGCCGAAAGACTAACAACAACACCTAGAGAAGGGAGTTACAAAAGCATCCCACTGTGACTAAAAAAAAACCTAATAGTGCTTGTGACCGACCAGAAAGAAACATCTTCAAGGAGAATGCAGTGTTGAAATTTGACACCTATTTAATGGCCTGAATTAATTAATTCATGGATAAGCTATACATGGCTTGTTTTTATTGAAGTCTGGATAAGACCAAGGGTCAGTGGTAGATTTTCTTGTCTCTTGAGTCCAGGTAAGAAAAAAACATTTATTTAAAACAATTCATTTTATTAAACATTCATTTTATATCTTTATTTAATCTCCATTTTGCAGTGGCATATGTAGTATATGAAGGCTATCCTGAAGTCCTTGAGACAAACTAACCTTAGAATGATCCTGGTGATATTTGTGAGTATAGTATTTGGGTTTACAGGGAGATCTTTCTCAAAATTAATAAGACAGCTGTGACCTACCATGAGCACAATCTGTGTTCTGTCTGACAGGTAGTCTGTGACCCAGGAGATTGTGGACTAGGGCAACATCTCTTGGTTGGTCTTATATGGGTTCACAGTAGTGATGCTGTAGTCCAGATGGGGAAAGGTTATATATATGATTGCATGGAACAGCACTAATCTCTTCACAACTTTCATAAGAGGCCTACTAGTTTATAATCATTCAGGGATGATGGGACTTTCTTCTCTTTCTTCTCATAAATGACTGCCTAAGTCTCAGAGATCTACTGATCCACTCCAACTTGCAATCCAGTCCAGATATTACAATTACTTTGCTCACCTGAACAATAACACTATCTGTTTGTTCAGCAATTAAACATTGTGACTGAGGGCATGTTTACACAAAGTTCTCCTGTGGTGTCCTGTTTTGGTCTACACCACGGCTTGACTATTGAATGGGTTCTTAGCCATCTTGCCCAGCTTTAAAACGTTTGCATCATTCAAATGTTTTACTCTGGCTAAGAGTCTCATCACAGTAATGTCCTTGAAGTTATCTATAAATGTCAATTGCTTTTACACCAGAAATTTCATCACAATAATCAGTTCGATGTCCCGGTTTTATGTTATGTCAATTCTTTTTCAATAGGAGTACATGTAAATAGAATTAATGTTCTCCATCACTATGATTTTTTTTTTCTAACTTTTTATTTATTTTGTTTATATCATAAAAATAGAAAAGTATGAAATAGTCTTAATTATACAAAAATGATAGAGCACAAAAAAATTGTACAGGAGAGCATGAACACTTCATTTTTACATGCACATGTGCAGCATACGCACCTGTCTCAGCGAGACTCTCTGAAGTGGAGGAATGGAGGCGAGGAAGATGTGTGGGGAGGAGGGTAGTGTTTGGAAGAAGAGTCCTCTTCCATAATAACACTGGGTAAATATTTTTTCTTTCTTGGCCTCTGGTTCGTATTTGGCAGCCATTTCCACGAAAAAATCTATCCAGAGGTAATTGGTTTGGCGTACTATTGTGCAAATGTGCTACACAAAAATGACACAGCATTATTGTTCATAAGCGGTAGCACTCTTTGCCACATCTTTGTTCAGACTCGTGGACATCACTCCAGATTTACTGGGCATGCACCAAATCAGTTTGTGAATAGGAACAAATTTTAGGGAATTTTTTTGTTCTTACGCGTGAGAGTTCATGAACGGAGGTTCCACTGTACTGTTTTATGATTGCTGTGAGTGGGTGATATCTGTGGGGTCTGGAGATAGGACTTTTTCCCTTAAAAGTTCCAGCCCAGGCTTGGACATCAGCCACTGGTTCCAGGGCTGCAGTGACTGATCCCACAACAGATGTATCCTGCCAGGTCCGGTCGAGGTGCCCATGGTCTGTCATTAATCAGAATGCATCTTCTGCAGGGAGCTACTCCTTTTTTTATTCTTTTCTTTTTCCTTTTTTTTTTTTTTTTTTTGCTTGGCACCCTATTTTGCCATTGTGCTCTTTTACTTTAATTCAACTTCACTTTTTAAACCCATACACAATTTAATAATTAAAAACAGCATGCAAATAAAAATATAGATTAATAAAATCAGAACAGATTAGGTATATATAGACATTACAGTTCATGAGTAGCAGATATTAGTGCATATTTTGGATGCCTTCAGCATCAGCATAAATAAACAAATAAAAATAAATAAAAATCAGGAGCGACCATGGAGATAGGAAATGATCCCAAACTTTTGAGCTGTTTTATATTATATATATACAGTGGTGTGAAAAACTATTTGCCCCCTTCCTGATTTCTTATTCTTTTGCATGTTTGTCAC
>JAOVVB010206411.1:0-10794 GCA_028570985.1 Heterobranchus longifilis
CCCCAGATCAGCAGAGGGGGCAGCAATGACCGGGACAGCTTAGCAGGGGAAAAACGGGGGGAAAAAATCAGAAAAAAAGAAGAAAAGAAATAGATACAATTTAATTCAATTTTAAAAAATCCCAGAGGGGCAATTCCTGAGGCAGAAATACTAAAAAGAAACAAACAGGATAGGACATATAAGCACGATACATGATAGACAAACAGTGACCATGTGGCAGAGACAGTCCAGTCCACATACATGACCAACAGCAGCATGCAGCAGAGACAGAGTCAGATCGTCAAATGTACACACTGTTTGCATCACAGCCTATATCTCATTTCCTGTGGCACTACATATACACACACACACACACTAACATATATATATATACACACATGTATTTGACCAAAAAACAAGCAAGCAAAACAAAAGAACATACAAATCTTTCTCCCGCTGCCTCTCTCGTGCTGGTAAAAAACCATAGCCCCACCCAGGTGCATTCCGATTCCAACCCTGCACCTGCGGGTGCCGGTGTTGCCCAATTAACAGACAAAACAAAACAAACTAAATACTATTTACTCAAAAACTTAAAATAATTAAACTGAATGTTTCACTAGCAACAGAAAATAATATTTAAAAAATCTAATAAAAATAAAGCAGACATCTAGAATGATCAATTAAACAATAATACTTATTATTAGGAAAACAACTAAATACATATACACTCAAGTGTCTTTCTTTTTTTAAAGGATTCATACTGGAGAAGCTAAATGACAGTTATTCCAGCTGTGTTCCACATGAATCAGCCTCCATCCTTATGTCAACATTCGCATTGACATTAGAAATTTAACTCGCATGCAATTACAACGGTTCACTCCTAATAATTTCATGCACATACAGTAGATGTTTATCTGATTGTACTACTTATTTTTGCTCTTTAAAAAGGGGTAAATTCACATATATCACAAAAAAATATATTTTCTATACCTGTACATCTACACAAGGTGGTACATTTTATTTTATTTGGTGAGGTTTTGAGATCTCTGTCACCTAAAGACTTCTGCCATCAGCCCAGTATTATGAAGATGAAAAAGCATTTTGTTGTTCCAATGAAAAATTAAATTTCTAAAACGTCACAATTACTGTGGATAATTGCCATGATTGGGTGATATGACCCTACTAATCTCCCCATCTTAAATTTGGTCTAACAGTACAACTATCTGTCTTTATTTTAATGATGGCAGGAAATGTGCAAATATCAACATATCTTCCCCTCTCATCAATAGATGAGGTCAGTTGATATTATTAGGTCATTAGTATTCATTTCAATTAGTGCCCTCACTTCCCCGGTGCTGCTGTGCAAGGCCAGCTCCAGCCAAACAAATCCTCAGCCATCTTCCAGATGGCTCTGAGGAAACGCAGCTCTTGGCGCAGCTTACACTCAATGCAGAGAGCCATCAACAGCTTTTGTTTAAAGGGTCCCTGCTGAAGCGACAGAACATCTGCCAACTCAGCACGGCAGCCTGTTTGGAAACATCTGATTTTGTCTGAGAGTGCTTTCCATCCACAGCCTCTGCATTTGCATAAATAGTTTTTGTTAGAAGGGGGCCACCGAAAGGAGCACACAGTTTGCGATTCCCCTTCCTGTAAATCTCTCATTGCCGGGTATTACATCCTTCAAGCCAAACGAGAACTCCACTTAACACTTTAGCCAATGTAAATAGAGGAAGATAAAAGCTCTGCGGACTTCAAAGCCGTCCCTGCGCGCCCCTCTCTTGCAAACATCAAAACGCAAGAGAGAAAACAATCTGTCATTTATGTCGGATATAAAAGTTTGAAGGACATTAATCCCCTTGATGACTGGATGCCACAAGCAGTCCAGGAAGGCTGAGTGGGGAACATAGACCTAAAGGAAAACCAAGGATGAGGAGTTTTGCGCAAATTTTGTGAATCAGGTTAATGTTTCTCAATGTAGCTGAATGATTGAAATTGGTTATTGACACTATAAATATATGTGATAATAACTTATCTATGCACAGCCTCACCAGGAGGTATTATATCTTTGTACATTAGTCAAAAGGATAAAACCCAAGAGTTCATTGTGGTCCTTTGGGTGTAGGTGTGTGTACTAAACTTGTGCTTTATATACTCATTTATGAACTGGAGTTATTGAATTGTAATGAGTGATACAGCAATGCAATACTAGTCTGATGTGCACTGAATTAACTCAGTGTCTAATAATATTTCTGTCACATAATAGTTGGACACATTTGAATGATTCTTTGTTTGCTACTGCTTGCAAACAAAGAATCTCTCACAGATTCTTCACTGTCATTATAGTATTTAATGAAAGTTTACCTCCACTAATTAAAGCTCCAATTAGATCAAATCATACTTGAAAGTAGGATAGTTTGAAAAACATCTACTGAAGACACTGTATAGTTAGTTTGAAAGTATTATGGAAATTCAGTTTGGAAATACAGTTATGCTTTCCACTGCGTATACTACAAGATGATTTGTTTGGTACATCTGTCTGCTGAAGAGGCAATGCTTAGTGGTGATAACCTTCATATTTACGCATAGATTATAAGGCACAGAAACCATGCAGGTCTGCACTGTAAAGTTTCTGAAATGATGCAAAATTGTCTATCGGATATTGATTTCTATATATATTAAAACTACTTGAGCAGTAAGCTTGTTCTTAGATGGCAGGGAAATAAACTGATGTGTGTGGGTGTGACTTTAGGATATTTAGCCATGTGATTTGGCATAGTCATATTTTCCACACAAGTCTGTTAGAAAGCTGAGTCATTAACTGTAAGCTTGTAACAGCTGTTTATCATTGATCATCACATCACTGACATATCAAAGTACTGCTGTTATTTATAAGACATACTGTAAATATTAATATGCTAAAACAAAATCTCCAGCTACTTAAAGGCTTACTATTTATGAAATAGCTTATTGTTTACAGAATAAAATATAATTATTGATTCATAATAAAACTAAAAAACTTTTTTGTATTTTTTTTTTCCAATATTAAAGCAGTGTTTCTACTGATTCTTAAAACCAATAAGCCATTGCACACTTGAACCCTCCCTCGGCATCATGATGAGACCTATCAACGCCTCTGAGATGTAAAACACGGCCTCTCCAGGCTCATTGTTACATTATTTAATTAATTACATGACCTAATTATTATGGGAGGCTCCAATCTGCTGCTGTGATTGGCTGACATGTTTGAAGCGGCAGTGAAACACCCACCAACGGCACACCTGTGGCTGAATCACAGTGTATTTCAATGTAACGTACACTGATGGAAAACTGCTACTCACGCAGGTAATTATACACTCCTGTCTGTGCTGCCTAGCAACTGCAGTGTTTGCTTAAGCAACAGCCTATTGTTCAGCTGTATTGCTAGCTTATTATTGTGTTTAATCATTATTCCATAGAAATACAAAAGTATAATGATGTAAGCCTAATGTTCACTCAGATCTTCACACTGTTTTTTCAACTCTGTTGTAGTATAATGCCTATCTAATTTGAAATCAAAATATATATATTTTTTTGGTATTTGGAAATGACACATTAAATAAATGTATTTTGTAACGTTTTCTTTGTAACTCGTACTTTGTGATAAGATACTTCTGAGGTCGGCCTTACCGTATAATGCTGAATTACACTATACACACTGTGGAAGAAATGGAAAAGAGAAACTTAAACAGCAGTTCTGTGAGTAAAAACTGTGAACATTGAAAACTACAAAAACTGTGGGGTTTAAAAAAACGGAAAAGCTGAGCTGGAACTTGCATATAAGACAGCGACAGCATGCTGTTTGAAGCAACGGCGAAAGGTGAAGGTGATTTCCAAACTTTTCTTTTCCTTACTCATGCAATGTCTTCCATGCCCACAAGGGAGAGTTGTTAGTCAACAGATGAAATATGCATTTGCATATCAGAGTACTTTAAACATATGCTACACTTATGACTGTACAGTAGCTTCAATATAACATTCATTTTTACCACTTTCCCATTTTTTAATCAACATAATGAATTAATAATCTTTAAATGCACTCTGTCATAAAGAGGCATTTAGGACAAAGATATGACACACGGGCATAAACAAGCATGCACTAAGGCACACATGGACAGACATGAATAGCTATAGGGGTTAATGGTTATGAGAGCAATATTTATTAAATATAATGGACAATATACTGTAATTTAAATTGTGTTGGAAATGTCCACCAAATAGAATTTTGAGTGTTTCGGGACAAATACACACAAAAACATATTAGTGTCTGTGTCGTCATGTAAATACAGTGACAGTGAAACAAAATCCATCAAATTCATCAAACCTCTGTCAGCTATTCAGATAGAAGGTTGTTGGTCAACATTTACATATGCTTTTCTTATATTTTTTGGTAATTTTGTAATTTTTGTAATATTTTTCTGGAAAAACTACAGTAAATATAAATATCTTTAAGAGAATAATAAATTATTTCCTCCCATGTCCATATAATCAATTGAGCATAATTAAAAATAGCAGAATTTTTGGACTCATCAGTACTGGAACATTATATTGATGTAACATATGAGGGTATTTTGGGGGAAAAACTGAACAAATTCAGTCACAAGACAATAAACAGCACACCAACTTTCTTCTTTTCGAGGATCACTTTTAAGACATTATTGAAAACAGCTTTTACTATAAATATGTGTTTCGACCTGCATCCTATAGTGGTTTTCATCCTTCAAAACCCAATCAATAACTGTTAGAAAAACTCCCTTCTTGCTCTCTTTCTCCAGAACAGGAGAGAGAGAAATAAAGTCAAGTGCCATATAAATAAAAAGGTCTTGCTAGAGGCACTTACTCTGCAATCTCCTGAAAAATTGTGTCTTAGCTCAGCTAGTCCACTCAAGTCACATTGGAGAATGGGCTCCAAATCAAAGCCAGAATCGTAAAGCCCTGCAGTCATTAGAAAGATAGGGGAGTGAGGAACACATAATAATGATCCATTAGCTTTCTCTCCTTGCATATTCTCAAGATCTGCCTCTTATGGTAAGATAAATCAGCTTACTGGCATGACTGAAACGGAGAACATAAGCACGCGTTCCCCTTTTTCCTGCTTTTCAGCTCCCTTTTGTTATACACATGGAGGATCCACAATTGCATGTAAATCAACACTATTATGGTGGAGAAATTTGATGAAACATTCTTAGACCCAGTGTTGTGCCTGTCTGCCTTGATAATCATAACAACTGACATGCTATCAAGGAACAGTGTGCTTCCTCGTGCCATGAGCCCGATGTATGGTGATTGTCATTACAATAACAATGACAACATTCATCTTTTTGAAACACAGGTTTATTGGCTCTGTGTATCAATACTAGAAAAGGTAGCAGCAGGCAGAAGTGATCCTCGCTTGGCCGCTCGAGCAGTTTCTGCCTGTCTCTCTCCTTGCTTTGCTTTCTCTGGTTCTAATTTAGTCGTCCTAATCATAAAAGCATCAGCAAGCTGCTGTTGCAGAGTAAACCAAGAGGTGAAACGTGCCCCTAAAAATTCCATTTTCACTCAAGTGGACCAACACAACAAGGAACATGCACTAGACAGAGACAGACTTCTCAGCTGCCAGATCAAATGGCAGAGAGGCTGATTATTAGAGACAGACAACAAACAACCCTGCTGATGTGTGTTTTGTTGTGGTCGTCCCAGCGAGCACGCAAGGTGAGGTACACTTTGGCGTGTGTGGATCAACCTGGGGTGAACGTACACCAGCTTACTTTCATCTTTACACACAAACACCCTGACGTGCCAGATTCGTTTTTTTTTTTACCAGAATGAGGAAAGGTTACATTTTGTGTCTTTTGAGCCCATACTTTTTTTGAGGTACGGGGTCAAACGGATGTGGTCTATCCATATTCTCCACCATTACATTCTCCATCTAAACTGGCAGACCCTCTGACTGCATATAATTTGAGTCATCAGTCTCTATTTCTACACAGCAGATGTTTCCCCGTGTCAGCAGGCCCCAAAGCAAGATAGAGAACCCTCCTCTTTTAAAGTGTTGCACATGAGTCTCCCTTCTCTCCTTTCTTTCCCTCTGCCCACACCAACCTTTGGGATCCCATGGGACACCGTCCCGTGTTCAATCCTGATGGTGGGAAAACATATTTTAATCGATGCCTGTGTTCTGAACCCAAATGAAAAAGTACGCCGAAGTGACACATGGGAACAAAAGGCAGTTAGTTATTGTATTTTTGCGGTCGGCTTGATGAGTCATTTATCCTGAAACATGGACTGGAACCCCTCTGAAAGCCCGGTAAAAGACACTAATGGAAGGTGATTAATAGGCAACTGGGGTAAATGATTGCTATGATACTGGTATCATCACTGATGTAATGTGATTGAAATGGCCATGACGCATAATCATATCCCTTTTTCTTATATCATTTTGCATGAGGGTGAACAACAAGAGCAAAATAGAACATGATTTTATTTATTCTAAGCAGATATAGGCCTATAGCTATTGAATTATTGTGTTTTGCTGACAATGAATTGATGTTAAATCTGCCTCCATATTTATCAGAAAACTGTTTATTTTTTATTTTTTATCAGACCTAAAGATTTTTAATTTAAAATTATTTAGATCAATAATAATATTTAGAATAATGTTGATGACGTTTTAGTGTGGGCTATAAGCATGGTATGTGAAATTGTCTTCAAGCAAGATAGAAAGAAAACTCGGAAAAACCTTCAAATAAGGCAGAAATAAAGAGCGACGCTGTGGTCTCTCTCAAAGAGAAATTTTGTTCTCTTATCACTGTATCGCAATTTTTTTGTTTTTACCGTGTTAAACTGCGTCAAATATGTTACATAATATTGTGTTTTTAGAAGATCAAAATAGACGCAGATAACGTTTAGGACTAGAAATTTAGACATGACATTCTAATGTTTTAATTCACTACAGAAAATCTAAATTCTACAACAATTTCAAATATATTTTGTGAAACACGCAGAAATAAAAGATACTGCGAAATAAAGAAAAATCAATACCAAAACAGATGTTGTAAAATAATGTTATATAAATCGTATTCAGAAATAATCAATTCTTTACAACGAATTTATTTTTAATTAAAAATCTGATTTTTGTAATATTCTGTTGTCAGAATCCAGACGAGGACAAAGTGCTGGACTCGTGCGTGATGTCTGAAGCGCTAATTAGGGCTGACATGTTTTCAAACTCCCCTCAGGAGCGACCTGGAGAAACTGTTTCAAAGAAAAACCATCTCAAATGGTCCCATGTAATATTTCCTCCCCTCGCCAGCAAATGAGTCCGGGTGGAAGAAAATTGCAGGGGTCATTAGACCAAAAAAATAAGTGTCACAGTTTTCTTTGGGCATTCTTTGAACCGCGCGAGAGGATGTTATTGTATCAATTTTACTTGATAGACCCAATTATGCTATTAGGCGTTTCCTCCTGAAACGGATTTTGTGCTAAAACGCTTTTGATTCTTGACATCAAAGTTGACTCAAGCAAAAGTTTATTTTGCTTTTGACAAGATATATCTACAGACTCATTTAAAATCGGAGGATAATCGCTTATTTTTGGCGCAGGCAATATTTTATAATTGTCTAACAATTCAAATCATCAATCAAAAAACTCAAAAAACATTTTGTATGAAACAGAATTGGATTGATTAATATAGCGTCCAGCGTTATCAATGGACTCTAAGTGGAAAAAAGGGAATCATACCCTGGCTTGTATAAAATGATCCCACAAAGTGAGCATAAATCATTCCTGGCAGTGACCAAAATTAAACGGCATTGGAAATATTTACCCACCACTGCATGGCGCTAGGGAACTGCCGGACACACGGCACTTTCACTCATACTTTGACAGGAAAGGCTACTGTAGCCTATATAATAGCATTAATAATAATAATAATAATAATAATAATAATAATAATAATAATAATAATAATAAAACACATTTTACTAAAAAGGCCAAATTGTTTTAAATATATAAATGTCGACATCTACGGCACAATTAAGAAAAACGCACGTATTGTCTTCTCATATATTTATCTTAATTTGAAAGGATACTGATATGCCTATTCTTAATATTCAGCACTGAACTTCTTTTACATGCTACATTTTTGTCCGTCAAATAAAAATAATTAGGAAAAGTATACTGTAATAGTAATACTTAATTAAGTAAATTAATTAATACTGTAAATTTACTTCACCTGCAATGCCAGCAAAAACATTTTGTTACTCATATTACAAGCCACGTGTGTAGTTCAAAATTAGGCTAAATATAAAAAAGGCATTTACTGAATCCAGAATGCATTCAGGCTAAATATAAAAAGGCGTTTACTGAATCCAGAATGCGTTGTAAGTTGAAGTATTCGTGACTAACAATGCGAAAAGGGCCTGTCTGCAGTCGTGTGCATGCAACAAATCACTTCTGAATATTCTGAGGTTATTAAATAGGCATATTTTTGGTAAGTCTTTCAGAGCATAAAAATTAAACAAAGAATACATGCCTGCAGTCCTGCATAAAAATTTAGGTGGTAAAAGGTTAGTTTAAATCATCTTACTCTATCGGGTTGCGGCCTGCTGTCTGTCTCTGCTCCAAACACACTGCTGTGTGTGCGTGCTGCATGATACTGTATAGGCTACTGTATATGCTCCCGCACACACACACACAAGCGCACAGACACACACATACACACTCACGCTACACTTTGCAGCTCCAAACACCAGAACAAAATATACAACATCAAAGATCTACTGCGAAAAGACAAGAAATCATCCCAGCAAATTGACGTCCCTTATTGCAAATACACCGGTGTTTTCCACATTACAGTAGCCTGCTGTCCCCCGCCCTCTCTCTGCTGCTGCTCTCTCCTGCACAGAGCTGACAATAGAAGGCTATGGATCAGTGAGAGTCACACAAACAGCCGGCCCGTTGACATCATCTGAAAGCCCCTTCACAGTTTGACATTGTCACTGTGTGGACAGCGTGTTTGCATTATCGCAGTTTTAAATGGAGGGCTCGTTTCCAGTGAAAATAACAGAGGGCCAATCAATCACAAGAATATCAACAGTGCAATCACTTCGAAGCTATCAGAAGATTACACGAGGTTTAACAGCCTTCACTTCAACTTCAGTAAAAACTCCAGAGAAACATTCAAGAAAAAACATATGAAAATTAATTGATAAAAAGCATTAATATTTCAGAATAGTAAAAAAAAAAAAAAGTTGGAGCCATGATGTGACAGCCAATGCTCATGTCAAGACAGAAAATAATTCAGAATTAATTCAGAAAATATATAATGGTTTTGAAAGAAATACATATGGTGTGCCCCACATAGGCCAAGTATTAAAAGTGGGAAAACTATTTTGGCATCATAAACTAGTTCATAAGTAAATGGCAGCTGTTTTATATATTCAAATACGTCTTTGCAGACACTGTTTATGACTCTAATATGTTTTATTTTAAAAAACAACAACAACTAATAATCATGAAAATGATTAGATTAATTTATTAGGTTGTTATTTTCACTGTAGGTAACAGAGTTGGTGGGGGTCTTGTTCTTGCCAATAAAAATGAGCTGCTGTAAACCATTTATTCCAGTAAATACTACAATGTTTGGTAAAAGGGAAGATCTTACAGTGAAATTACATACAACAAGTACTGTGATAGTCATAACTGTTTCAGCTTTTCTTTTCCTTTTCTTTTTACTGTTTTACTGTTTTTTTTAATTTTATGTGGGAAATATCCGCCCATTAATTATGACATATGAGATATTGCATGATAATTTGACTGTACTGGATTCAGAGAATATTATGACTGGTGTAACAAACTCTCCTGTCTAAACACGCTCTGCCTCTGATGGATGAATCATGTCCTAAACTATTACATACCCTGTTTAGGAGGAATCTCACGTTTCAATAAGTCTTTACAGACAAATGCATGTCGTTATAAAATGTATGCAAACAGTCAGAGGCCGACCAAGTGAAGGCAAGTGTGTGATAAGAGTGCAAACGCAGAGTGTGCAAATGTAACGACAGCCGAGGTGTCTCGTGTTCGGCTTGACGGAGGAGTTGCTATGTTGCTGTTGTCTTCAGGCTTTTCTGCACGTCTGTGTTAACTGATGAACAAGGTGATGAAATACCTGCGACAGGCAACACACGTTTGTCTCCATGGACAACCATATAAAGAGAACTACTGCACATATGCATTTGCAGGCACACAAATACACTAAGAAACACACTACTATGCAATTACTATAATCATCCATCTACATAAAAGTACACATTCACACACATTCAGTTGACAAGAAACAAACAAAGAAGCACTTGAAAACTAGGGCTCCTTAGTCGACTAACACTCAATTTTGTCGACTAATCGATTAGTTGATTTAATGGACAGATCTGTAAAACTGATTCTCCTCAAAGAATCATGCAAAAACACCACTTTAAACTTGTGTTTGCCAAACATAAGTTTCTTGGATATAAGTCATTCAGCATGAAAAAATCATAAAAAAATGACTCATTGACTAATCTTAGTCGACTAAGACCAAAACGATCGATTAGTCGACTGATCGGCTAAGAGGGGGCAGCTCTAATGAAAACATTATATAACAAGATTAATTCATCTGTCAACCACTCAATTTCTCTCCTCTTATCTGACCTACAAATCAACCAATGCATCCTCAGTCCCCCACCAAGAACATTTTATCTCCTCTGTGTTTTTTCTCCAAGCTGCTGGGATCATGTCTGGGGACAAGACCCTGTGTGCTCC